>CAXKVI010000006.1:19355608-19526250 GCA_964058755.1 Campiglossa producta | reverse complement strand
GACAACACCCACCAAGATGAATTAAGAAAGTTTTAAAAAATATAATTTACAAAAAATAAAATTGCGCCAGTTTAGTACAAAAAGTGAAAACAGTTGATCGTGCTTTCTCGTGCGTGTTTTCTTTTGGTTTTCGAGCTAAACACGATCACGCGCGAGCACGACACGAAATCACATTTTCAAACAAACACACGCGTGCGTGTTTCGTGTCACGAGGTTTTGAATTAACTTCGGGAGCGTAACATTTGCCTGCGTTAGAAAATTCTACCTCGCAAAATCCTCCAATTTTTTTTTAAATCCTGCATAGGTAAAATCCTGGTTTTTTAAAATTCCGCTTTTCCTAAATCCTGGTTTTCTAAAATTCTGCTTTTCCTGAATCCGGCTTGACCACCAAAATAAACCGACATACGCAGCAAAAAGTATTCAAACTCATACACAAGAATAAGTTTAAAGCCTCCTATGTGTGTAAAGCTTTTTGGGAAAAGTCGTTAGAAAATTGACTTTGAAAAAAATACAATTTTTTTCCGTACAAAATGTATGGGAAGGGGCAGAAAAATTGCGACCTCTACTATTACGTTCACGGTAAGCCATAAACTCGAGTGAATTGACAACAATATGAATTAACTCAAAAAATGCCCCTTTAAATTGAGTTTATGGCTCCGCGTGAACGTAGTATAACGGTTAAGTTACAGCGCTAATTTTTTGCAAGGCTTAATGGTCAATTACATAAAGCTCAAAACTTTGCGCTCAACTTTAGGGGTATGCTCCAATGAACGCTTTGACGCTTCTCTTTTAAATATTTGTTTTCGTTATTTATTTCTTTGCATTCAGAGTGTTTTTGGTAAATTTATTAATTTAATAGAGAAAAATGAATTAATTATTATTTCCTCCAAATTTTAATTCTCAAATTAAAGCAAAGTCATCAACATCTGATTTGCAAAGCAAACCAAATTAGAGAGTTTGCCAAATTTCAACCTCTTCAACTTGAGGTTGCCATTTTTGCCATGTTTCGTTGAAACACGTATATTGAACTTATCTGTCAAAGTCAAAGTCCGAGGTAAAGTTGAAATAAAGTTTTATGTAATTGACCCTTTATTTTCTCATCAGTTACTGACTTTTTAAGGGGGAAAGTCCCAAAAAAAAATTGTGTTGATTTGAATCACCCTAATGTACATATGGGTGGAAAATGGAAATAATAAAGCACAATGTTGTATTTAAATGTAAAATAAAGGGCGCTCTTTTCAAAGTAATGACATGTCCACTTTAACATTGTTTATATCACATTTAAATACAGAATTTTCTAATTCGGAAATCTGAGAAGCAGAATTTTGAAAAATCAGGATTTTGCAAAAGCGGGATTTTTAAAAAACAGGATTTTAAAAAACCGGATTTTAAAAAGCAGGATTTTGCTTTCGGGATTTTGCAAGAACAGGATTTCGTTACCAACCCTTAATTTCATGGTTTTTTTTTTTACTTTTTCTTATAGCTATATGACACTACGTATTTTCACTTCATTTTTTCAATTTTTATATTTTGAAATACTAACGAAAGTCTAATTACAAAAACAATTTCACCATTAGTTGGAGAGGGACAGACATTGATTTTAAAGTCGATTGCGTTGACGTTCTGTTGAAAGCTTAACGAAAATCAAATTTGGAAAAAAATTAATAAACAAAAATTTTCAGATTTATATTTGAAAAAATTTGTTAATCAAAACACAAAAAGAGGAACTGGGCGGCCGCGCAGCGTAAAAAACTAATGATGAAGTTGAAATGGCAAGACAAGTTCGTTTTCTATTTAATAAATAGAGTTCATGATGAGGAATTCGTGTGGAACCACACTATACCTGCGTTTAAGAAAAAGCATGAGAAGCAACAATTTTTCCTCCAACTAACAGATGAAATGAACACCATGTTTAAAGCCAATGTTCCATTTCAGTACGGTATGTTTAGATATACATACGTGAACTAATTTTGGTGCTAGTGCAAATCCTTTTGTTTTTTTTTTTTAATATTTAGATGAAATTACGCACAAGTGGAATTCTCTTAAATCGTATTTTACTGCTGAGAAGCAGCGCGTTGATAACGCCAAGCGAAGCGGTGCACCGGTTGATGAAAGAAATCCTTGGAAGTTTTTCCATGCACTAAAATTTCTTATAGTGGTCAATCAGCAGACGGAGTCTGTAAATAACTTTACCAAAAAAATGTGATGGTAATACATTCTATATTTTACTTTATTGTTGTACATTAGGGTGATTCAAAAAAAAATATGTCGACTTGGTCTAACCCTCCATAAAAATAGGTATTGATGAGAAAATAAGCCTTGCAAAAAATTAGCACTCTAACTTAACTATTAAAATAATTACAGCCATTTAAAATTAAGGATAGGGATATGGATATGGATAGGGATAGAAAAAGGGATAAGGATAGGGATAGAAATAGGGATAAGAATAGGGATATGGATAGGGATAGGGATAAGGATAGGGATAGAAATAGGGATAGGGATAAGGATAGGGATAGATATAGGGATAGGGATAGAAATAGGGATAAGGATAGGGATATGGATATGGATAGGGATAGAAAAAGGGATAAGGATAGGGATAGAAATAGGGATAAGAATAGGGATATGGATAGGGATAGGGATAAGGATAGGGATAGAAATTGGGATAAGGATAGGGACAGGGATAGAAATAGGGATAAGGATAGGGATAGAAATAGGGATAAGGATAGGGATATGGATAGGGATAGGGATAGAAATAGGGATAAGGATAGGGATAGGGATGAAATAGGGATAAGGATACACACAGAAAAATTTCTTACATTTTTAGTTAACATGATTCATGTTAAATCAACATGAACACCTCTTGTACGTAAAACAAAAACAATTTCGGAAAATCAACACGAACATTTTAACATGAAACGTATGGTTAAAATAACATGAAGTACTTCTGCATAAGAATTACATTAGTGTGTATCCCTTACACTAAATTCGGTTTGTTTTAACATGAACAAGTGTTGTTTTCGACTGCCATCTGTTCCCCAACATTTTAACATGAAGCGTATGGTTAGAATAACATGAAATATTTCTGTTTTAGAATTACATTAGTGTGTATCCCTTACACTATATTCGGTTTGTTTTAACATGAACAAGTGTTGTTTTCGAGCATCATCTGTTCCCCATCAAAGCTTGTGAACAGAATTGTTCTCAAAAGAACAGAATTTAAGTCAGTGTGTAGATACCGACTTGATGAAAAGTTGTATATATTATAAATAATTAATATATTATGAAATTTATAGTTTCTTAACTTGCGAATAAGCTGTGAAGTTTTGCAAAAAGTTTTGGGTAAGTAATTTGTGTTGTTTTTCATATTTTGTAAACGTTTCCTGCTAAAACACGTCCAAAAATGTCGGGGTAGGTTAAAAACAACGCGCACTATACATAAATACCATGGAAACGCTTTAGGATTAGGGATTCCGGGTAGAAAAGGCGTCGTTTGATACTTATCCCTACATTAATTGGACGTGTGCTACCAGTTTTACAATCGCTTGGATAATTTAAAGAGCTTTCAATGAAACAATTTTTATTTAATTTTCAGATTGGGGCTTGTTGCAGAAGTTGCCAATGATTGCATTAAAATAAGTATATGTATATGTATGTACATATGTGTACTTTTATTATTTAACATGCTGATCGTGTTAATTTAACATGATGATCGTGTTAATTTAACATGATAGATCGTGTTAATTTAACATGATGATCGTGTTAATTTAACATGATGATCGTGTTAATTTAACATGATAATCGTGTTAATTTAACATGATGATCGTGTTAATTTAACATGATGATCGTGTTAATTTAACATGATAGATCGTGTTGATTTAACAATAAAAACATGTTGAATTAACATGACAGATCGTGTTAATAAATTATACAAGCATTATATTCTTTCATACCTGAAAATATGTATGTTAAAGGTTTTCGATAAATGATTAACTAAATAAAAATTATTAAAAAAATCAAAAACAAGGTGTTTTATTTTAAGGGTTAATTTAACAATAAAAACCTGTTAAATTAACATGATAGATCGTGTTAATTTAACAATAAAATCCTGTTAAATTAACATGATAGATCGTGTTGATTTAACATAACATATCGTGTCAATTTCACATGATAGATCGTGTAAATTTAACAGGACGAAAGTGTTATTTCGTGTTGGTTTAACAAGAAAAATAATGTTGTATCAACAGGAAATCATGTTGATTCAAACCTTTGTGATCATGTTAAATTCACGCTGTTCCTTCATGTTGATCTAACATGTAGGAACAGTGAAAAACCAGCTTCATGTTAAAACAACCTGAGCGATAGTGTTGAAAAATAATAACCTGAAAAAGTCTTAAAAAAGTGTTGATTCAACATGAAAATTATTCTGTGTGTAGGGATATGGATATGGATAGGGATAGAAAAAGGGATAAGGATAGGGATATGGATAGGGAAAGGGATAGGGATAGGGATAGAGATTGGGATAAGGATAGGGATAAATATAGAAATAGAGATAGGGATAAGGGTAGGGATAGAAATGGGTATAGGGATAGGGATAGATATTGGGGTAAGAATAGGGATAAAGATAGAAATAGAGATAGGGAGAAGGATAGGGATAGAAATAAGGATAGGGATAGGGAAAGGGATAGGAAAGGGTGTAGTGATTTTAAGTAATTTTAAGGGCCCGTAGTCATAGTCGCAACTAAGTGTGATTTTGAGTTAGTTACAGCTTTGTGGCACAACTCTGTGTGTGCTGTTGAATATGCTTAAACTAACTTAAATTCATACATAAATCTGACTATGGCTAGGGGCCATGACATCTAATTGTGTTCTCAAGAGCAGTGTGTACTATAAATAATTACCCGTTGCCAAATAGCGCAGTGTTAGCTGCAATCTTTCAGCTGCTCCTTTCAGCTGGTCCTATACAGCTTGGTGACTTCGCACTGTATCTCCCTCAATAGTTTTTGGCTAAATCCTTTAACGAAAAAAGCGTTATTAAAATTATCCGGAATCGCTATTGCACTTCAAGTTTTAGTTCTTACCCTCCGTTTCTCTTTTTAAAAGCCACTCTGCCGAACTTTTCCTTTTTGCGCATCTCTTTTTTGCTTAAGATAAGCGCAGAAGCGGTTATTAAACAGTTCGTGGCAATACTTATTATTTGTGCTTTCATTTTGAATATTTTTTTAATACTTTTTTATTTATTTTGACACTATAAAGACAATTGTCACAAAAAATAATCGAAAAATAGTCGAATTGCCAAAAAAAGTTAACGAAAAACAAATTGACTTGTTTGTTTTTTTGAATTTGGTTTGTTTTTTCGGTTATTTTTTTAACATAGCTTGCCCCCTTGCACCAATATATTAATTATATAACACCGTTTCTTTCGCACAATAAATACAAAAAATAGAAGAAAATACTATTCAAAATACGTTGTGTCATATAGCTATTACACATATTTAGGTGTTTAATTATCTATTATATTAATAGGCTAACAAATTTTACATATAAATATTTGCCAAGCTTAAACCCATACTAAATATGCATAAATATTTATGAAATGCATATGGATTTGTTGGCATACCTCTAAGGCAGTGCACAATTATCGAATATATAACCAATACTGCTTCATACATATATCTGTAATAAGCGAATGAAAATTTCTCATGCCATTTGAATTGGTTATCTGACTGATTTGTAAATAAAGCGATAGCTCAGTGGGAACCGTCAATGACAAAAAGAAAAAAACTTATATATTTATAACTGTACTCGAACCATCAAGGGCTCGTAGGGGTTGTTTTTATTTTTTATATATTTTTATATTTCTAATCTTGACTTTCTAAAATTCTTATAAACAATATTTTTATGTTTGTGATCCTATTTTCGAGAAAAAAATAATTTGGTGCGAATATTTTGTCATGTGAAATAATAATTTTAGATCATAAATATACATACTAGAGATATACGCCGCCGACAAACGCCGCCGCCGCCGCCGACAAAAGTCATTTTCGACGCGCCGCCGCCGAATAGCCTTTTTAGCGGCGCGGCGGCGGCGCGCGCCGGCGCGATTAACATTTTTTTTGTGATAATTTTCTAAAGTTACAATTTTTTTTTTTAATTTACAACGCACTAATGGCCGTGCCCTAAATGTGTTAAAAGTGCAGGTATTTGTTTCCTTTAGGGGTCAACTGTTAATAAATTAGCTAAAATTGTGCGGGAGGGCTTAAAAGACGGGATTTGGCCTCAGGATCACGAATCCGGAAGCGCTTTTTTTATTATTTTGAGTTACATATTTGCGATCAAAGTTGTAAGTTTTCATGTGATTGTAATTTATTTAGGCCGTCCCTAAAAAGCGCTTCCGGATTCGTGATCCTGAGGCCAAACCCCGTCCTTAGAGTCCTCCCCCATAATTTTAGCTAATTTATTAGCAGTTGACCCCTGAAAGAAACAAATACCAAAGTGCAAAAGATGATGGATCTAGCAGCTGTATTTCACACAGCAAGAACGTCTCAACAGGGAATTTAACACGTCATTTAAAAAACGTCACTTTGATGCAGAAAATACTTCTTCATCTACACTGACAAATTTTTTTCAAAAATGTCCAAAAAAAAATTCAACTGATTCTAAATGGATGTTGGGAAGGGACTTAGCCTTATGGATGGCACGTGATTTATTACCCTTCCATACAATTGCACACCATGGAATAAAAGACTTTTTAAAAAAATACCATGTGGTAGTAAACGATAATGATATACCACATTATAAAACAAATGCAACAACAGCATTAGATGATGTTTATGAAAGCGTTTTAAAAGTCGTTAAAGGAAAAATATCTGGGATGGAACATTTTGCTTTAACTTTCGATCTATGGACGGATAACTACTGTAGGCGTAATTATATAACTTTTACTTTTCATTACCTTTCAACAAACTTCGCTATGTCGAGTCTCACACTAGAAACAAAATATGTCTCAAAGTCCCATACAGGAAACAACATATTGCAGGAGATTGAGGAAGTAACTGAATACTTTAACGTAAAGCTTGGTTCGAATTTCGTTGTCACTGACCAAGGCAGTAATATGAAGGAAGCCATCGATTTGGGCAGCCTTAACAACTACTTCTGTATTGGGCATGGGCTTCACAATTTGCTTACGGTAGATGGGTATGATTCCGTTCCGGAAATAGTGTAAACGATTCTGAAGAAACTTCACCTTCTTCTAAAATATTGAAACTTGCCAAGCGGTATTCTTCGAGTTTGAAAAACTCTAATTTAGAAGCAGAATGTCATTTGCTGCTAAGTCTGTCCTCAAATCAGAATGTTTTAGAGTTTTGGAGGGAAAAGGCGGCTGCAATGCCCTTGCTATCCAAGCTAGCAAAAAAAGTTGTATGCATCCTGCAACAAGTACGCCGAGTGAGCGAGTTTTTTCTATAGATGGTCTGGCAGTCACAAATAAGCGGTCACAGCTAAGCCCTCACAACATTAACAAAACAATTTTTACCCATGACAACTACGAGTCTTGTGTAGAATATTTAAAATGATTATTTTTCGCTATGAAAAGAGACACATACAACTTTATAAACATAAGATATACACAACAACAACTGTTCAAAGAAGTGAAATGGTACAAATTTTTTTTTTTAAACTAAATAAGTAAATTTCTATCAATGTAAGCATTACAATAGCTTTACGATCTAAATTGGTTCCCTCCCATCTTAATAGCTTTACTTTTACTGCACACGTAATAGCTTTTACGGAGACCTGGTTAAAGCCAGATAATTTTTATTCCGAGGTTTTCTCAAAGTAAATATGTTGTTTACCGGCGCGACCGAAACTCCAGGGCTGGTGGTGTTCTTATTGCCGTGGACTCAAGTCTATCATCCGAGTTGATATTATTGAACAATGATACTAATATTGAATTGATAGCAGTACGGATTCTCTTCATATTGTTTTTCTAATTGTCATCCATATCTCTATCCCTATCTCAATCCCAATCCAAATGGACTTGAAATGACTCCCCTTTAAAACTCTCATAAACACCTTTCATTTTAGACCCATTTTTCACGAACACCTTCTAGACTCCTGTTCCACGTTTTGGTCAATATCTAGAAACCTTGGTCTTATATGGGGAAAATAGCTGAAACATGTAAAATCATTTGTCACCCCCTTTCATTTGATACCCATATTGCACTAACACCATCTAGGGTTCCCCGTGGTTGACTTTTTGATCAATATCTCGAAAACGGGGCTTCATATTGGACTAAAACTACACCATTTAAAAGCATTTAGCAATACCTTTCATTTGATGCCCAAATTGAACGAACATTTAATAAGGTTATCCTGGTCCATTTTTTTAGCGATTCCCATAACCTTGTCAAATGCCTTTATTTTTTTGGCGTATAACCATCTCGATCTGATACAAAATCTACGTTCCAAATTTAATTTTATTATATCCAGCCGTTATTAAAATAGTTGCTAGCATAGGCGAAGCAAAGTCTTAATGAAAGCTGTGGTATTCCCCTTTCATTTGATATCAATTTTGAGCGAATATTCCAAAGTTTACGTAAAACTACACTTTCACCGATAACTCTGTTATCGATAAATATATCGAAATGAACCAAAGTCCAAATGAAGGCTGTGGTCTTCCCCATTCGTTTGATACCAATTTTGTGCGAATATTTCAAAGTTTACCAGAAACCACATTTTGACCGATAACTCTGTTACCTATCAATAAATATATCAAAAAGAACCAAAATGCCAATGAAATCTGTGGTCTCCCCCATTCCTATGATATCAATTTTGTGCGAATATTCCAAAGTTTACCCGAAACCACATCTTGACCGATAACTCTGCTATCGATAAATATATCGAAATGATCCAAAGTCCAAATGAAAGCTGTGGTTTTCCCCTGTCGTTAGATACCAACTTTGTGCGAGTATTCCAAAGTTTACCCGAAACCACATCTTGATCTATAAATATATCGAAATGAACCAAAGTCCAAATGAAAGCTGTGGTCTTCCCCATTCGTTTAATACCAATTTTGTGCGAATATCCAAAGTTTACCCCAAACCACGTTTTGACCGATAAATCTGCTATCGATAAATATGTCGAAATGATCCAAAGTCCAAATGAAAGCTGTGGTTTTCCCCTGTCGTTAGATACCAACTTTGTGCGAATATTCCAAAGTTTACGGAAAATGGAATTTGGCCGATAACTATGTTTTCGATAAATATATCGAAATTTCATTATACTCCTAAGAATGCTAATTATACTCCTTGTCTGCAAAATTTCGTAAAGATCGGGGCATTGGCGCACACGTTAAAGAACCACAAACATCCGCAGTCAGTCACAAACTTACGGGTTTATATATTAGTAATAAGGTAAGATAAGATAATCGAAAAACGCATTGTCCTATCACTGATATGGTAGGGTACCTCCCTGTCAGAACATCAGACGTGATATAATGCACATAACCCTTTAGTTTTCTTCGAGTGAGGTAAAAATATGAGGTCGTATCACTTAACTAAAATTAAATGAAATAAAATAGATACACTTAAACTATAACATTTTATGCAACAATATACATTTGCGCTCTCCTCTGATAGAGATATTATAGCTCAAACAGAATCAGTCTGCCAATACGTCAGTTCCGTGACGTACGTCAATTTTAGAGCAAATTCTATTTTGACGTATCCGTCGTATCAGAAGTCATGCAAACAAACACCCGCAGTCCTCTTTGCTGTCAGTTATTTCAACGCTTAAGTCCCGCTGGGTACTAGATTGTCGTCAAGTGATAACCAGAATGGCAAGTATGAACACACCTGTTTTATGTGAAGAGTTTTACACAAAAACAAGGAGTTTTCGCTGCAGTGTGAACATGATCTAACGCACCCTGCTTATAAGAGTTCCCCGCTTTTAAGAACTATGAAAAATGTTTAGAACATTTCCCCTATACAAATGTAGCTACACAAAAAATCACCCCGCTTATAAACATTTCCCGCTTAAATCATTGATTCCCACATATAAACACTGAGCTTAAAATTTAGAATTTTTTTTATTATTCTAAATAAATGATATTTCTTTTTTAAATCGAAATTTCGTGTAGGAATGCGAGGCTGCTCGTTAGGTTGGGTAACCAAGGATTTCAATAAAAGCACCGACGGTGCTTACAAGTGGGATCTTTAATAAAGAACAGTCAGTGCTTATATGCGGGTTTTGATATAAGCACAGAATCCCTTGCATTTTTATCCGTGTTTATTTCAGGGGAATACTTTCTTTCGTCGCAACATTGGGTGGAAAATATTAATATACTCTGTAAGCAACGCACAATGCGCTGAATTTTGAAAAAATTGACCAAAAGTCGGTTTAGGCAGTGGGACAAATGAAGTACATTTCCGAAATCTAGAAACATCAAAGTAGGACTGATTAAAATTTTTTTGATTTTGCTTAAGTATTTCGTTAGATAAAGGACAACTACTCAGGTATATCAATCATTTTTTCGCATGATCAATAAGCTAGCTAATAGCGAAATACAGATATATGTGTAAAAATAAATTAGTATTTTATGTTCAAGCATTTCGTGGACATCGTTTTTAGTTTGCACCGACTCCGGCTTAAAATAAGGCAGATATAAAAAAATCTCTTCTTTATATTTAGAAATTTTTAAAATTTCTCCAATAAGGAGGCCCGCCGCGTTCCGATCCCCGCTAGATATTTAAACCTTTTTTTTCTGGGGCATATACTTTCTTCTGTTAATGCGCTAATATGCGCTATTTTGTATGTGCTGCGATTGCAGTCCACAAAGGTCAATAATTGAAATTTACTTTTCTAATTTCAGTACAGCCTTTATTTTTCATCCGATTTGAACAAAATTTTTTTGAACGAAAGATTTAGAGATTTGCAAGAGCGTACTTTAACCTAATTTTTGAATCTTGGTTGGTTTAAATTTTATGTTTAGTGAGCAAAGTGTGGGGAAATTGCAAATTTTGAAAACACTGTATTATCCTGCACACTTTAAACGAAAAAAAACTACCTTAAAATATGTTTAGGAGTTATCTTAAACAAAAAAAATTATCATTTGAAAAAGTTAAAAAAAAAATTCAAATGGTCTCCTATAGGAGGATGTGAACGAAAATAAATTATTAAAAAACAACCGTAATAGTTAGCGTTTTAAAATTTGCACTTTATTGTACTAAAATTTTATGGCCTATAAAACTGCATACTAAAATTATAAAAACAAGTATTTTCAAAAATTTCTATATATAAAAAGTGGGCGTTGTTATTGACCGATTTCAACCATTTTCGGCAACAACATAGTCTAGGTACAATATACAGAGGAAGGTGCAAAATGTGGTTTCAATATATATATATTTTTCTCGAGTTATTGATTTTTGACCGCTTTTTTCAGATTTCCGCCCATTGTGCAACGCTCCGCTGAGTATAAAAAGTTTAAGAAAGGTCTAAACGCAATACTTAATACGTGAATCAATGTGAAATATAAGGTCACAAAGAGAAAGAAACTTCTTACCGGTACTGAAATCTGTTTATTGAGTTGAGATAGGTATATTTATCGTTATTATTATTATTATTTTTATAGTTATTTTTTTTATATTATTTTTAGCATGATTTGTATATATGTATTTTTTGTTTTGTTTTGAGGGTTTTGATCAATCGGCCATTGAGTCAATCAATCGAGGTGCGGTTTAAAGCATTTAAGAAATGAGAAATTAAATTTATTAATTTTTTAGCATACACAATTTATAAATATATAAATAAATACATAAAGGCATACAAATTTTATTATATATGTATTGATTTGTATGTTAGAACATGGTATATTTTACTGGTTTACAAATTATTACTTTGAAAAAAATACCAAGAAATTAATTTTTTATAGTTGAATTGGCACTGACATGCCGAGCACAAAACATATTTTAAAAATTCTGTATGTTTGTGGTCGTATCACTCCAAAATTACATCTCTTATTTCGATAACTCGACCGGTTTCAGAGTTATCGCCCAATATGTGGTCGAGTTATCGAAATAAGGGATGTCTTAAATTTTGAGTTGAACGAATAATAATACAATGGTGAAAGTTTCATTTAATTCTATTTGGCAGTTTTCGAGTGATACGTCTGCAAATATACAGACAGATACACAGACAGAAAGATACCTAGGCAGACAGACAAAACTTCTAAAAACGGCAATATACGCCCTGCAGTCAACTTAACTAGTTTTATACTAATCAAATACCAGTCAGCCAGACAGCCTCAACTAGTTCGAGTTCTGTAATTTTTCCATATTAGCAACTGGTATTTTTAACACGGCGATGTCCTACGAGATGGAAATTGTCCTTCTCTGCATCAGCACCATACCAATTGGCTGACTAGTCAGCCTCTGCATCAGGAATATACCAGTTGATATACTTGTTATTATACACCACCAGTTGAAAGACTAGTTCATATATACATACTAATCATACCAGTTGGCAGTCTAGTTCATATATACATGAGAATCATAACAGTTGAAAGACTAGTTCATATATGTATCAGAATCATACCAGTTGAAAGACTAGTTCATACTTATATGCTCAGAAGCATACCAGTTGACAGACTAGTTCATATGTATCAGAATCATAGCAGTTGGAAAACTAGTTCATATATCCATCAGAATCATACCAGTTGACAGACTAGTTCATACATATATGCATCAGAATCATACCAGGTGGCAGACTAGTTCATATACGCATCAGAATTATACCATTTGACATACTACTTCATATACGCATCAGAATCTTACCAGTTGACATACTAGTTCATATATACATCAGAACCTTCCAGAAGACATACTACTACTACTCTACGCGCCAGGACATACTAAACATTATGCCCATTCAGATCATACCACTTGTCATACTAGTCCAGTTCTGAGTTCAATTCTCGGTAAAGTCAACACAATTTTTTTTTATTCTATACTTTTTAAATTATGTAGTTTATTGTACTTTTAATTTAATAATTGTATTCAACTTGCAATGGCTCCTTTCAAGTTGCGCGTTCGTCAAGTTTGATTATATAGGTAAAGGCCCAATTGTATTAAACTTTGTAGGATCCCCTTTCATACAAAGTTTTTTGAACGTTAAGCGAAGCGAAATTTTGGCAAATGCTCAAAAACGAGGCGCGCATTTGTCAAAGTTTCACAAAGTTTTATGTAATTGGGGCTTTAGGGTTGTATTTTTAGGTAAGGTAAATTAAGATTACTGAAGGTTAAGTTGACTGCGGAGTTCCGGTCCCATATATGTAAATATAGATAAAAGTAAGTCTTATTTTAACTTCAAAAATAGTCAAAGTAAGACTGATCTCATGCTGGGCCATAAACTCGAGTTAAAGGAGCATTGTTAGAGTTAATTTTTATTGTTGTTGTCAATAAACTCAAGTTTATGCCGCAACGTAAAAAAAGGGCGGTTATATACCAACAGGTTGTCATAACCTCTAACGAGATTTTCACGAGTTTCTCTTCCAACTTATAGTGTGCTGCTTTGATTTTTTCCTACAAGTTGGCGGGACCCACAGTTTTTTAAAAATTGACAAATCTATGACTGTTTAAACAATTGAATGCAGTTACTTCAACTAAAATTACCGTTCAAACAACCAAAATTTGGTCAACTACAGGATAACAGTACGAGATTGTTGATTTTACCAGTGGCTTTTTTCTATGTATATAGACCAGAAATATAGCAGTTGATATACTAGATCATATATACATCAGCATCATATTTGTATTTACCCAAACACGCAAAAGCATCTGTGAATTACAAGAGAAAAAAATAAGCACACCAAAAATTTCAAATAATGTTTGCATAGTACCATGCAGTACAATAGATCGTACTAAAGGTCGCGGTGGATTAAGGCCTTATAATAATAATGTAGTATTAGACCAAGATCCCAGAGCCTAAAAGCGTCACTTATTTTATAATGGATGAAACCAATACCGATCGATAGTCCTCCCCGAATCTAGAAAGAATGTGAAAATTTTAAAGCTGTACCTATGACAAGGGCCTAGGAATCGGGGGTCAAAGTCGCCAAAAAATGACCCTAACTTCACTTATTTTATAATGGATGATTTTCACATATTTGACGTAGATTACCACCCCGCGTCAGTATCAAGTGTTGTTAGACCCGTACCAGTGACAAGGCTCCAGCCAGACACCCCCAGTTCGCGGATTTTCCTATGGAAATTTATTCTGTTTTACTAATTTCACGCATTTGGGCCACTTTGGCTGCTTTTAACTACCCAATATTTTCCCATTTTTTGTAGAACACTACCCTCAAGTAGTATCAGGAATTTTTAGACTTCGTCCCATGGAAAAAACTTCAGCCAGACACCTCAAAACTCGGGAAATTTCACTAATTTTTACTGCGCTTTCACATGTTTAAGCGGATTTGACCAACTTTGGCCTCTTTTAAATAACAGATCTTTACACATGCATCGTAAAATGCTACCCTTAAGTAGAATCAAGAATTTCTAGACATCATCCCATGGAAAAAACTTCAGCCAGACACCTGAAAGTTCGAGAACTTTTATTTTCCTATTAATTTGCTTTCTCTTGTTTGTCCCAGTTTTACTAATTTTAAATGATAGATCTTTTCACATGTGTCGTAGGACACTACCCTTAAGTAGTTTCAGTAATTTTTAGACCTCGTCCCATGGCAAAAACTTCAGCCAGACACCTCAAAACTCGGGAAATTTCACTAATTTTTACTGCGCTTTCACATTTTTAAGTGGATTTGACAAACTTTGACTACTTTTAAATAGCAGATCTTCACACATGTGTCGTAAAATGCTATCCTTAAGTAGAATCAAGCATTTCCAGACATCATCCCATGGCAAAAACTTCAGCCAGACACCTAAAAGTTCGGGAACTTTTATTTTCCTATTAATTTGCTTTCTCTTGTTTGTCCCACTTTTACAACTTCTAAACGACGGATCTTTTCAGATGTTTCGTAGGACACTACCCTTAAGTAGTTTCAGTCATTTCTATACTTCGCCCCATGGCAAAAACTTCAGCCAGACACCTCAAAGCTCGGGATTTTCGCTAATTTTTACAGAGATTTCACTTGTTTCAGCAGGTTTCTCCAACTTTGTCCACGTTTAAACGGCGGATCTTTACACACGTGTCGTATAACACTACCCTTAAACAGCATCAGGCATTTCCGGACTTCATTCCATGAAAAAAACTTAAGCCAAACAACCCAAAGCATGGGGACTTTTCATCATTTTTAATGTGCTTTCACATGGTCAAATGGGTTTACTCAACTTTGGCTGCTTTTAAATGGCGGATCGTTACAAATGTATCGTATAACACTACTATTAACTAATATTAGGCATTTTTAGACTTCGCCCCATGACAAAAACTTCAGCCAGACACCTCAAAGCTGAGGAAATTTCATAATTCTTGCTGCGAATTCACATGTTTAACTGCGTTGCTCTAACTTTGGCTGCTTTTAAAGGGCAGATAATTTCACATGTGTCATAGAAGACCACCCTTAAGTGGTATCACGTACTTTTTGACTTCGCCCCATGTCAAAAACTTCAGCCAGACACCTCAAAACTGAGGAATTTTTATAATTCTTAGTGCACTTTCACATGTTTAAGCGAGTTTGTCCAACTTTGGCTGTTTTTGAAAGGCAGATCTTTGCACATGTGTCGTGGAACACTATCTCCAAGTAGTATCAGGCATTTTTATACTTCATCCCATGGAAAAACCCTCAGCTAGACACCTCAAGCCTGAGGAATTTTCATAGTTCTTACTGCTTGTTCACATGTTTAATCGGGTTGGTCCAACTTCGGTTGCTTTTAAAGAGCAGATCTTTTCACATGTGTCATAGAAGACCCCCTTAAAGAAGTATCGGGTATTTTTATACTTCGCCCCATGTCAAAAACTACAGTCAGACACCTCAAAACTGAGGAATTTTCATAATTCTTACTGCGATTTCACAGGTTTAAGCGAGTTGGTCCAACTTTTGCTGTCCGTAAAGGGCATATCTACACACATGTGTCATAGAAGACCACCTTAAAGAAGCATCGGGTATTTTTATACTTCGCCCCATGTCAAAAACTACAGCCAGACACCTCAAAACTGAGGAATTTTCATAATTCTTTCTGCGATTTCACAGGTTTAAGCGAGTTCCCTGCAGCGAAACCTCAAACTAATCAGAAAAATACTAGTATACAACTATAATTTTCTGGCAGAACTCATACCAGTCAGGAAATATCCATTTCATACCAGTGTAGTATTACATAAACACACCGCCCTTTTTCGTCTAATTGTCATGTGCACAAAAATGCATAAACAAATAAGAGTGTAAACAACAACACTTTACCCAAATTAGTTACAATGAACTCAACGGGAGTTTATGCAAAGACAGCACATGCCGCATATAGCGAGAGTCTTGTTACACTTGTGCGGATGGTCAAAGACACCGCCAAAGACAGTCGCATTGCCTAACTGAGTCACAACGCCAGTTCGCCAGTTGGCCAATACGACTGTCATACCGACACATTTATTGTATACTGTAAATAGTTTGTAAGTATTAGTGTAAGAATTTTGTATAAAAGAAAGTTAAGTCAATAAAGAATAACATTCACTGATCGAACTTCCAAAGTTTAATTGATCGTGGCTATATGGCGATCCTGCCAGGAGTCTAAAATAAATTTAGGCTTTAAAGGGCGATACCGCCAGCCGAAAATAAAAATTTTTTTTTTTAATAATTTACTTGGCTATACACAGCGATATCGCTAGCCATGGTTAGAAGGACGCTCCATTAGCAAGAAGGACAATTAAAAAACCATCACTGAAGGGACTGGCCCTCGTGGTGTACCAGCAAGGGCGGCAAGCAACAAAAAAAAAAACAAACTAACATCACTGAGGGACTGGCCCTCGTGGTGTACCAGCGAAGGCAGCAACATAACAGGGTGGTATTTGGCTCGAAACGCACTGAATGTATTGAGGTAACATGGTATGGTAAAGGCACTGAAGATAAACGTGGTGAAGACATAACAGATGGAATTGAGTCAGGTTCGTGGCAGTCGTGTGCGTACATAAAAAGGGTGGAATATTAAGGACTGGCAGCAAAATGATGGCGGCATAGCTTTAAGTATATATATTTAAGTAATTGAATAAATAAGTTTTTTAGAAAACTTCGGCACGCCTTATGGTCGCCATCCAAATAGCAGTAATTTGCTTAGGGGTAAAAGTTTAAAAATTAAATATTGAAAATTTTGTTTATATAACCGAATTTTTACGAAATATAATGCAAAAGATTTCGACTCAAGAGGAGTCTGATAAAATACTTCAAGAAGGAATTGATAAACTTTTTCAAAAGTGTATAGACACATTTATTAAAGGTTCAAATCAGATCCTCGAGAGTCGCAAATCCGAAAAAATTGGCCCTAAACCGATTACTATTGAAGAGTATCGGAAAAGGAATAAAATAAATAAAACGGAAAAAATTCCTAAAACCCCTGCCCCAAACATAGCACATAAACGAAAAAGGGCAGGCAGAAAAGTAAAAAGAAGAATAGAGTTAGCTAAATTGCATCAACAATTTAACTTTGCCACTAACTCTGATGAAAGATTAAAAATTCAAGAAAAAATAAAATTGTTAAGACATCAATAATAATAAAAAAAAAATTGAGTAAATTTAAATGCTTTTTCAAATTTAATTATTTTAAATAAATTTTCTTCTGATGGATAGTGCATTGCCCGATGATCTTGATTACGACGCAATAAACAGAATTGTGGATAACTTAGAGCGTGAAAACGCAGATATTGCTCGTAAATCAAGATCACGAGATAAGGGAAGTAACAGACATAATTTAAATTGCTTAAGGAAATTTTGGATATTTATAGGAATGGGTAGAGAACCTACAATGGAAGATTTATTATATCCTTCCACAATAGTAGAAAATTTAAATACGTAAAATTTTTTTTTATTAAATAAATAAAGTTAGTTTAGAAAATAAAGTTTAATTTAAAATTAAAAACAAAAAAAAAAATTTTTTTTATGAATAAACAAAAATTTGAACTCGAAAAATTTTTATATTAAATTTTAAAATGACTTGGTGGAAAATTGCACTAAACGGCATCTTAATAGGAATAGCAGGATACGAAGTAGGAAAAGAAACTTCAGGTGAAGACACCTACGATACTAAAATAGTTAAATATGAACCACACCCTATCGTGGAAAACAAGGCAGAAATGTCCGATAAGTGGTTGACCGCTTTTGTATGCGTAGCTACATTTTTAATTGTCACAATAATAATTCTATTAAAAAATTATATAAAGAACAAATTGAGACAATTGAATAATGTACAACAACGCATCTAAGCAAAAGACAACATCAAAAACTTTTTTAAAAAAGGGAACACAAATAATAATAATAAGCAAAATTAAATAAAGAAACTAATAATGTAAATAAGCCAATTTTCACCTTATTTAAGAAAATTTTAAATTTGTAATAAAGAAAAATCGTACCACAATGGGTGAAAGTACGTTAAAGATTGAGATTTATCTATTTCTCATCTCCCTTTCGGTTGAACTAAAGATTAACTCATGCAATGCCGAAGGCACTAATCGTTATAGAAAGGGCAAGAGCAATACAAAAAGCCAACTGCCACCTAATTATCCCCAGTTAAAAGACAAATGGGAAGAATCGTTAGGAAAATGTTTCGAATTAATCGAAAACAAATACAAATACATAAATAAAGCAATTAAAACTAAAAGAGAACTGGTTGTCAAGCAATTGACAATATTAATAAAATTTGTCAACAATATAACGAAAATAATAGGATACGTATATATCCAAGTGGCTAATATTCACCAAAAAGATGGACAACAAACCTTGTCCATAAATATAATAACATACCCGGCAGATAAACTCAATAAAAAACAAGCAGTATCAACTTCGTTCGAAGAAAACATTCTAACCAAGTTCAACAAATTCTCACCAAAAAAGAGTAAGAAGGTGAAAAACAAAACCAAAGTTTCCCCAAAAAAGAATACCAAAATGGCACAGACAGCTATAGAATTTATTAAAACAGCTTCATCAATGCTACCAGAGTTTGATGGTAAGCCTGAGAATCTACATAGTTTCCTAGATGCACTCGATATACTTGAGCAAATCAACGATACACACGAGGCATTGGTCATTACCATGATAAAAACAAAGCTGAAAGGTACAGCAAGGAATTTTATTAGTAATGAGACCACAATCGAACAAATGAAAAACAAATTAAAGACCGCAATAAAGGGTGAATCAGTGGAGGTTTTGACCGCTAAACTACTGAACATCCAACAGCGTAGCAAAACTGCTAACCAATACACAGCGGAAATTGAAAAAATCACAAGATCATTAGAAGGAGCATATATCTCTGATGGATTAAACCCAGACTTAGCCACGAGATATTCAACACAGGCAGCAGTTAAAGCCATGTGTAAAAACTGCTCTAATGACAAGGTCAAAATGATCATGCAAGCAGGAAAGTTCACGACAATGAACGATGCAATCTCCAAATTTATCAACAGCTGTACAGAAATAGCGAACAGCACAAACAAAAACTTGCATAGACGCCAACAAAATTACTCCAGAAGTAATTCCCACACGAATAGCCAAAATAATAATTACAGAAGAAATAAAATGCAATCAGCTAAAAATTAAAGAAAATTAAACTAGCTCGTTTTCGAAAGAAAATTTGTAGCATAAAAACCGATTGTTGAGGATAAGATTGACTTAGGACAATACTTTACCAGGCTGAAATAAGCCGGCAATCCGGAAAAAAAGAAAAATACAGTTGTCCATAGGGACAAATTCTTTAAATAATAATTACTCGAGTAGAAGCATTTATAAAATAAAAAATTGGTACCAAGTTCTCCAAAAAAAAAGTTTAATAATCAACCAACAATACATATATAAAGTTTAATATATATAAAAAAAAAAAAAGAGAAGATTTAATTAACCAATGATACATATAAAGCGTAATATAAAATAAATAAAAAATAAAAATAAAAATTTTATTAAAATTTCATAAAAATATTAGTAAGGAAATTAACATAGGAGATTTAGTTTTAGTTAGAGAAGAGGCCTCTCATAAGTTAGAGAATAGATATACAGGACACTATAAAGTTAAAGCAATTGATAAAAATAACAACTATACATTAATTCCACATAGCATAGGAGATAGTAATAAAAACAAAAAGGAAATCGTAATTCATAAGAATAGGCTTAAACCAATTTAAAAAACATTTAAAAATAAGCATAGCACTTTATCCATAATAAATTCGTAATACAAAAAAAGAGGCATTTTTTTTTACACAGGCATTCAAATTTACTCAATCCGATATACGGCACAAGCCGTATACAAACAAACACAAAACAATGGTAACAAGACACTAAACAATTAAAATTTTGTCAATCCAAACAAAACGTCAAACGGTTCATTAACTCAGAAAAATAGACATATATAGTTGATTACAAATATATATATCTATTTTTTTTTAAGGGGGAAGGTGTAGTATTACATAAACACACCGCCCTTTTTCGTCTAATTGTCATGTGCACAAAAATGCATAAACAAATAAGAGTGTAAACAACAACACTTTACCCAAATTAGTTACAATGAACTCAACGGGAGTTTATGCAAAGACAGCACATGCCGCATATAGCGAGAGTCTTGTTACACTTGTGCGGAGGGTCAAAGACACCGCCAAAGACAGTCGCATTGCCTAACTGAGTCACAACGCCAGTTCGCCAGTTGGCCAATACGACTGTCATACCGACACATTTATTGTATACTGTAAATAGTTTGTAAGTATTAGTGTAAGAATTTTGTATAAAAGAAAGTTAAGTCAATAAAGAATAACATTCACTGATCGAACTTCCAAAGTTTAATTGATCGTGGCTATACCAGTATACAAATAGAATTTTTCGGCTGAACCCATACTAGTCAGGAAATATCCATTCCATACTAGTATACAACTAGATTTTTCTGGATGAAATTATACCAGTTGAAAAAAACAAAATTCATTCGTTTCGTTTTCTTTTATAATTCATAGATGCTTTTTCGTGATTGGGTAAATACAAATAGCCGCTGCTTTCTTAAGAATAAACATGAAAATAAAGTCAAATGATAAAATAAAGGGTAAGCCAGGAAAATTCTGGTTGAAATCATACTAGTCCAGGTTAAAAGCCTTTTCGACTAGTATATTCCATACTGGTCCTTTTTGGACTAGTTCATTTAATGGAAATTATACTAGTCCAGGATGAACTAGTATGGAACTGGTATCTTACAACTAGCATGAAACTGGTATTTCTGAAATTGACATCTTGTAGGACATCAACACGTAAAAAATACCAGTTGCTTATAAAAAGACAGAACACCGGGCCCAACTAGTCAGTGTTCTGTCTTTGTTCCATATAAGCTCGGTGCACCAACTAGTTGTAAAGTAGTTTTCAACTAGTTGCTTTCGCTGCAAGGTAGCCACATAAGAGTGACATTGTCTGAAATGCAACAAATTCCACATCTGAACACTTTGTATGGGCTGAACTGTTCTAATTTCCTATGGAGAGATCAATTGCGAAAAAAAACTCGAGCTCTGAGGTGTTTGGATGTAGTTTTTGTCATGGGAAGATCTCCAAAAATGCCTGATACCACTTAAGAGTTGCGTTCTACGACACATGTGTAAATATTCGCCTTTTAAAAATAGTCAAAGTTGCACAAACCTGCTTAAACAATCGAAAGCACAGTAAGAATTATGAAAACTACCCAGATTTAAGGTGTCTGGTTAAAGTATTTGTCATAAGGCGAAGTCTAAAAGTACCTGGTACCACGTAAGGGTTGTCCTCTATGACACATTGAAAATATCTGCCCTTTAAAAGCAGCCAGAGTTAGACGAACCATCTCAAACATGTGAAAACGCAGTAAGAATTATAAAAATTTCTCAGTTTTGAGGTGTCTGGCTGTAGTTTTTGACATGTGCGAAGTATAAAAATACCCGATGCTTCTTTAAGGTGGTTAGGGGATTAAGAATTTTAATCTAATCCAAGCCAGCGATGGGGGAAGGGTTAGAGCCTGTATTCTGGTTAAGTCTGAGCTGAATGCTTTTCTCTTGCCCAACTATACCAATGGTGACGTTACAGCTGCCAGTTTAACAGTCGACAGTACCAGTCTGACGACGGCATCGGTCTATATGCCCTACGACGCCGAAGAACCTCCGCCACAGAGGGATGTAAAAGACCTGGTGGCAAATTTTTCCATGGGTCATCTTATTATCGGAACTGACGCCAATGCTCATCACGTCCAGTGGGGAAGCTCCGATATCAATGCTAGAGGAGAGTAGTTGTTTGATTATTTGTTAACAACTAACCTGGTAGTTTGCAACGTGGGTAACGAACCTACGTTTATTACTAAACCCCGTAGGGAGGTCATAGATCTCACTATTTGCAGCGAAGGCGCTTAAGAGTGAGTCAAAAAATGGCGCGTTCTCGATGAACACTCATTCTCCGACCACCGGTATGTAGAATTAGTTCTAGACTTTTCTGTTGAGCAGCCGGTTATGAAACGCAACCCACGTAACACTAACTGGCAGCTACACAATGAAATACTATCTAGGGACTTGCCAGCACTGCCCCCACAAGTCCCCTCATCAGTAGGGGAGTTGGAGGATCTGGTAAAGACCTTTACAACGGCGCTCTCGAATGCCCTAGAGCAGGCTTGCCCAGTGCCAAAACCACGCGGTAAACATAGGCCGCATTGGTGGTCCTACGACCTGGACTCGCTCCGTAAATCATGTAGGACACAATTCAATAAGGCCAAGAGCCTTGGCACGGAGAATCAATGGCTCGAATATAAAGTTAAACTCAGGGCCTACAAAAAAGCTCTGAGGCAGGCGAAGAGAGTATCGTGGAGAAATTTCTGCACTGGGGTCGAAAATGTCGACGATACAGCGAGACTTAGACGAGTGCTCTCAAAAACTCAAACAGCCACAAGCTATTTGCGCAAACCTGACGGATCCTGGACCAGCACGGAGAGGGAAACCCTAGAGCTGCTCTTGAATACGCACTTCCCAGGGAACTTGCATGAGGAACCCCTAGCACCTACAACAAACCTGGCTGTACACATACCCATCACGGAGGAAAAGGTTAGGTGGGCGGTTAAAAGCTTCGAACCGTTCAAGGCTGCCGGGCCAGACGGGATTATTCCCGCACAACTCATAAACACGCTGGAGACATCAGCCAAATGGCTGGTATTTCTCTATACAGCCTGCCTGGCTCTTAGCTACATTCCGTGCTTCTGGAGAAGTGCCACGGTAGTGTTTATTCCTAAGGCGGGGAAGGCGTCTCATTACGAGCCCAAGGACTATAGGCCGATCAGTCTCTCATCCTTTGTGCTCAAGACCTTCGAGAGGATAATAAATGACTACCTCTTCTCTACTATTGATAGCAACCTGATCTGTAGCTATCAGCATGCATACACCAAAGGGAAATCTACAGAAACTGCGCTTCACAGCCTAGTTTCTGTTATTGAAAAATCGCTGTATGAAAAGGAGTACTGTCTTGTGGCCTTTTTAGATATTGAAGGAGCCTTCAACAACATAAGCCCTGATGCTATAAACACCGCTTTAACAAGTCTGGGCATAAGCAGGTCTCTTATTGGACTTATTGATCAACTGCTAAGGGGTAGACGAATAGTTTCATCACTGGGCTCGGTTGACTTATCACGCTATGTCACAAGGAACCTCACTGTCAACTCGATGCTGCGAGACACAAGCTGGGGGCGGGAAGGTAGTGGCATATGCAGATGACTTAGCTATAGCATACAGGGGCAAATTCCCACAAACCCTGTGCGACTTGATGCAAGTAGCACTGAGAGAGGTTTCCTCATGGTGCTCGCGCTGCGGACTGAGCATCAACCCGGGAAAAGTGGAACTGGTCCTTTTCAACAACCGCTATAAGATACCACCGCTAATACTACCAAAACTGAATAACGTGCACCTGAACTTGGCTGACAAAGCCTAGTTCTTGGGCACAGTTCTGGATAGGAAACTAACCTGGAAGGAGAATGTTCTTCAGCGTCAGAAAAAAGCGTGTATTGCACTCTACACGTGCAAAAGAGCCATTGGAAAGAAATGGGGGCTTAGCCCCAAAATATGCAAATGGATCTACACTGCAAGGAGTGTAATGGAGTGTGGTTGCTAAGTGACCTTGCTCAATCCCGACTCTTGCGTCCTCGTTCGTGCACTCTGGGCAACGGGAGCTACCTAGGCTCGCGGCAGAAAGAGAGGGAGCCCCGGTGGGGCCACTCTGACATACTTGGTTTAAGGGCTCACCGAGGTTTTTGCGTAGCGTCTGTTCACCATGAGGTGCGGCTGCAAGCGGGCGTCTGTCTTGAAGCAAGCGGCTCGCTATATAAATGTGTAAATATTTTCCAAAACCCCGAAACGGGTTGTGCGCTGGGTTTGGGACCCGCCACGTAAAAAACATAATTCCAATGAAAAAAAAAAAAAAAAAAAAAAAAATTCAAAGCCTCGGATGAGAACCCCCTTTAATGTTGACGACCCGGCAAAACGAATAAGGCATAACGATTTGGATATTAGGGCATGTACAGGGAATGTCCGGACCCTTTCAAGGGACGGTACCGCTGCCCGACTGGTTGATGTCCTCGTAGGCGCAAAGGCCGACATCACCGCCCTGCAGGAAATGCGATGGACGGGGCAAGGAAAGACGACCATCGGTCCTTGTGACGTATACTACAGTGGCCAGACACGCGGCAAAGCGCGTGGTGTAGGATTCGTGGTGGGAAAGAGACTTCGCCGCCAAGTATTAGCGTTCACTCCTGTGAACGAGCGTCTCGCTGCGATCCGCATCAAGGCGAGGTTTTTCAACATAACATTTATCTGCGCCTATGCGCCGACTGAGGAGACGGACGACGCTGAGAAGTACTCCTTCTACGATAAACTTGAACAGACTTATGATCGCTGCCCACAGCATGATATCAAAATCGTGCTCGGCGACTTTAATGCCAAGGTGGGCAAGGAAGGAGTCTTTGGTCCCACAGTTGGAAAATTCAGTCTCCACGATATAACATCCCCCAACGGCACTAGGTTGATTGACTTCGCCGCTGCTCGCAATATGGTCATCAGTAGTACCAGGTTCCAGCATAAGCGAATACACCAAGCCACATGGCTGTCCCCTGATCAAAGAACTAGAAACCAGATTGATCATGTCTTGATTGACGGCAGACATAGCTCCACCGTTCTGGACGTGCGTACACTGCGTGGTCCCAATATTGACTCTGACCATTATGTTGTCGCAGCCAAGATACGCACACGCCTCTGTGCAACGAAGAAAGTGCGCACAGTAACGGAAGGAAAGTTTGACGTCGAGAAGCTGCGCATGACACAGACAGCTGATAATTTCACAACTCGACTCTCACACCTGCTAGCAGAGGGCAATCCTCGACCTAACGATGTAACCGAGCAATGGAAGCATATCTCTCACTCATTGCGTACCGCCGCTGAGGCCACTATAGGGTTCCAGCGAGCCCGCAAGAACAACTGGTACGATGAGGAATGCAAAACTTCCTCGAAAAAAAAGGACGCTGCCTACAAGGAGACGTTGCGAACGGGCGCAACCCGCAGTGTATGGCAACAATATCGTGAGGCAAAGAAGGAAGAGAGACGCCTTTTCAGAAAAAAGAAAAGTGAGGCCGAAAGGCGTGAGTGTGAGGAGCTTGAGATGCTGGCTGACAGGAATGATGCCCGAAAATTCTATGAAAAGATCCGGCGGATGACGGAAGGTTTTAAGACCGGGGCAAGCTCCTGTAAGGACAATAATGGCGACCTGGTAACCGACGTACAAAGTGTACTTAAATTATGGAGGGAGCACTTCTCCTCACTGCTAAATTGCGAGGGAGACGTCGAACCCGATACCCCAATCCCTGACGATGGAAAAGTCGTCCCACCACCTGACTATGATGAAGTGAGGATAGCTATATTCCGGCTAAAAAACAACAAAGCGCCTGGAAAAGACGGACTACCCGCCGAGCTGTTCAAACGCGGAGGCGAAGAGCTGGTAAAAAGCATGCATCAGCTCTTATGCAGAATATGGTCAGACGAATGCATGCCTCCGGATTGGAATTTAAGTGTGCTTTGCCCAATCCACAAGAAAGGCGATCCCGCTAACCGCACCAACTACCGCGGAATTAGTCTTCTTAATATCGCATATAAGGTTCTTTCTAGCGTGTTGTGTGAAAGGCTGAAGCCCATCGTAGACAAACTGATTGGACCTTATCAGTGTGGCTTTAGACCTGGTAAGTCTACCATCGACCAGATTTTCACGATACGCCAAATCCTGGAGAAGGCCCATGATAAGAGAATCGACACTCACCATCTCTTTGTCGATTTTAAATCCGCTTTTGACTGCGTAAAAAGGAGTTGCCTTTATGCCGCCATGTCTGAATTTGACTTCCCTGCAAAGCTTATAAGGCTTTGTCAAATGACGTTGAGCAATACCAACAGCTCCGTCAGAATCGGGAAGGACCTCTCTGAGCCATTTGAAACCAAACGAGGCTTCAGACAGGGCGACTCCCTTCTTCAATCTGATGCTGGAGAAGATAATTCGAGCAGCAGAGCTAAACCGCAATGGTACAATCTTTTACAAGAGCGTGCAATTGCTGGCGTATGCCGATGATATTGATATCATTGGCCTTAACAACCGCGCCGTAAGCGCTGCCTTCTCTGGACTTGATAAGGAAGCGAAAAAAGTGGGTCTTGCCGTGAACGAGGACAAGACGAAGTATTTGCTGTCATCAAAGAAAGAATCGGCGCACCTGCGCCTTGGCAGCCATGTCACTGTTGATAGTTACAAATTTGAAACTGTGAGGGACTTCGTCTATTTGGGAACCAGTATCAACACCGAAAATAATATCAGTCTAGAAATCCAGCGGAGAATCACTCTTACCAACAAGTGCTACTTTGGACTGAGTAGGCAATTGAGAAGTAAAGTCCTCTCTCGAAGAACAAAGATCACGCTCTATAAGTCTCTCATCATACCTGTCCTGATGTATGGCTCAGATTCATGGACAATGTCAAGAGAAGATGAGATGGCCCTTGGAGTATTTGAGAGAAAAGTTCTCCGGAAGATTTATGGTCCTTCCCGTGATGCCAACGGCGAGTATAGAAGGAAATTTAACGATGAGCTGTACGAGCTCTACGCAGATCTGACCATAGTCCAGCGAATTAAAGCCCAAAGACTCCGCTGGCTGGGTCATGTTATGCGAATGGACAAAGAAGCTCCAGCACAGAAGGTTTTCCTATCGTCGCCTGAATTCGGCAGCAGAGGAAGGGGAGGCCTCGACTGAGATGGAAACAACAGGTGGAGGATGACTTGAACTCCCTTGGGGTTTCCAATTGGCGTCCGTTATCGCTAAAAAGGAATGACTGGCGTGCTTTGATACGAAACGGCCAAAATCGCTTAGGCGGTTAAGCGCCAATAAATGATGAAAATGATCTACACTGCAATCATTCGACCAATCATGCTCTATAGAGTTGTGGTATGGTGGCCTGCGCTGAGCAAGGCAACAAACCTGAATCTGCTAGGTAAAGTACACAGATCTTGCATGATCTGTATAAGCGGTGCGTTAAGAACAACGCCCAATGAAGCACTCCAGGCCATTCTTGGCATTTTGCCACTCGATCTGGAAGGGCACCGAGTAGCAGCAGCATCGGCTCTGCGTCTAAGGGAAACGTCCGTCTGGGGCGCAAGCACTACTGGACACGCCTGTATCAACATTCCCAGCAGGGAAGAATGGGAGAGCACGGATCGGAGTCCCGTCACTCATGGCGGCACTTCCATTTATACTGATGGCTCGAAGTTAGACGGCAGAGTTGGGGGAGGGGTTTATTCAAAGGATCTGAACCTTGAGCTCTCCTTCAGACTACCTGATCACTGCAGTGTCTTCCAGGCTGAAGTATTAGCAATCATGGACGCCGCGGCTTGGATAGGCCAACACACTATCAGACAGGACATTTTTATATTCAGCGACAGCCAGGCGGCCATCAAATCCCTTGGCTCTTACTCGTTCAACTCTGGACTGACGCTCAGCTGTCGTCGATCTCTACAAGAGATGGCCCAACAGAATCGCGTTAACCTCACATGGGTCCCGGGGCATAGGGACATTGAGGCCCTTTATGTCCAGCTCCGTGACCTGGCGTAGGCTAACCAGGAAGGGAACTCCCAAAAAGCGCATTCTCGCGCCACTTAAAGCCGGGCAGTTGCAGATCCTCCTCATCATCCTTACAACTCCTACAGCATCGTCGGTAGGGCACACCAAGTCTTTCTGCGTGCCTACCAATGAGGCAGTGCCCAGTTAATACGCCTATTAATATGGAGATTTGTCTTCTCCTTAGGGCATAAATTTGTCTTGATCTTTTATGATCCCATTTCGGCCAGGTTTCTTTGGATATCCGGCATCCTGGAGATTGCAGCCATCTTTCGTTGGCTTGGCGGAGTGTGTATTCCTTCAGCATAAGCTTGCATGTGGCAAACGGCATACCTAAGCGCTCTTTATCGCGAAGAACCTGCTTGGTCGTGCCCTGCCTCGCAAGTTCGTCTGGCGACGATGCTGTAGGAGTTGTAAGGATGATGAGGAGGAGGAAACGGTGGAGCACCTCATCTGCAACTGCCCGGCTTTAAATGGCGCGAGAATGCGCTTTTTGGGAGTTCCCTTCCTGGTCAGCCTACGCCAGGTCACGGAGCTGGACCTAAAGGACCTGATGGCCTTCATCACGTCATCTAAATGGTTCGAGGAGGAGTAACGGTGTCGGTATAGGAAAGTCAGTCCCGGGATTCTGCTATGTGGAGAATTCCGTTAATACCGGGATTTTCCATATGGCAGGGTCCCGGAACTGACTTTCCTAGTGTTGGTGGTATCACAACGGGCCTTTTAATACTGGCCTAGGTGTGCCTCTGCGGCAGCCACTTGAACCTAACCTATTAGAAGATACTTCAGACTATAACATTTATAAGATTTGACCCGGGGACCCCTGGGGTACTCCGATTTTTTCTCTACTGAAGTCAAATATAAAAAAAAAATTAAATTTTTTCTTAGTACAACATTTAGGTTAGGTTAGGTTCAAGTGGCTGCCGCAGAGGCACACTTAGGCCAGTTTTGAAAGGCCCGTTGTGATACCACCAACACAAGGAAAGTCAGTCCCGGGACCCAGCCAAATGGAAAATCCCTGAGTTGTTGGGATTTTCCACATAGCAGAATCCCGGGACTGACACTCCTAAACCGACACCGTTGCTCCTCCTCGAACCACTTAGATGACTTTATGAAGGTCATCAAGTCCTTTATGTCCAGTTCCGCGATCTGGCTTAGGCTATCCAGGAACGGAGCTCCCAAAAAGCGTGTTCTCGCGCCGCTTAAAGCCGGGCATACCTAAGCGCTATTTATCCTGAAGAACCTGCTTGGTAGTGCCCTGCCTGGCAAGCTCGTCTGCCTTACAGTTTCCCTCAATGTCCCTATGTCCCGGGACCCATATGAGGTTTACGCGGTTCTGTTGGGCCATCTCCTGAAGAGATCGACGACAGCTGAGCGTCAGTTCAGAGTTGAACGTGTATGAGCCAAGGGATTTGATGCCCGCTTGGCTATCGCTGAAAATAGCGATATCTTCTCCGATAACACGTTTGCTTAACCAGGCCGCGGCTTCTAGGATTGCCGAGACTTCCGCCTGGAAGACGCTACAATGATCAGGTAGTCTGAAGGAGAGCTCAAGGTCCAAATCCCTTGAATAAACCCCTCCTCCAACTCTGCCGTCCAACTTCGAGCCGTCGGTGTATATGGAAGTGCCACTATTTGTTTCGGGACACCAATCCGTCCTCTCCCAGTCTTCTCTGCTGGGAATGTTTATTTTGAAACAGCTATCGCCGACTGTAGTGGTCGCACAACGATCTGTGCTTAGAGGGAGAAAGCTGTAAGATTCCAGAATACTGGAGTGTCCAATAGTACCCGCACCCCAACTGGAGGTTTCTCTTAGGCGCAGAGCTGATGCCGCTGCTGACCGAAACCCTTCCAGATCAAGTGGCAAAATGCCCAGAATGACCTGGAGGGCTTCGTTGGGCGTTGTCCTTAGCGCACCGCTTATACAGATCATATTGGATCTATGGACTTTCCGCAACAGATTCAGGTATGTTGCCTTGCTCAGCGCAGGCCACCATACGACGACTCCATATAGCATGATTGGACGAATAATGGCCGTGTAGATCCAACTGCATACTCTAGGGCTGAGCCCCCATTTTTTGCCAATGGCTCTTTTGCATGTGTAAAGAGCGATGCAAGCTTTCTTCTGGCGCTGAAGAACATTCTCCTTCCAATTCAGTTTCCTGTCCAGAACTATGCCTAGAAACTTGGCCTTATCCGACAAGCCCAGGCGCGTGCCATCTAGCTCTGGTAGGCTTTGTGGCGGTATTTTGTACCGGTTGGTGAAGAGGACAAGTTCCACTTTCCCCGGGTTGATACTAAGTCCGCAGCGAGAGGACCACGTCGAAACTTCTCGCAGTGCTACTTGCATCAGGTCACACAGAGTTTGTGGGAACTTGCCTCTGAATGCAATACCTAAATCGTCTGCGTATGCCACTATCTTCCCGTCCCCCCAGCTTGTGTCACGTAGCAACGAGTTGACTGTGAGGTTCCATAAAAGCGGGGAAAGAACACCACCCTGGGGTGTTCCCCTTGTGACATAGCGTGATAACTCAACCGTACCAAGTGAAGAAGCTATTTTCCTTCCCATTAAAAGTTGGTCAATTAAACCAGTTAGAGGTCTCTCTACGCCCAGATTAGTTAGAGCGGAGTTGATAGCCTCCGGGCTTATATTGTTGAAAGCCCCCTCAATGTCTAGGAAGGCCACGAGACAGTAGTCATTTTCACACAGCGATTTCTCAATGACAGATACTAGGCTGTGCAGAGCGGTATCTGTTGATTTACCCTTGGTGTATGCATGCTGATAGCTAGAGATTAGGTTGCTATCAATAGTCATTGAGAGGTAGTCGCTTAGTATCCTCTCAAAGGTTTTGAGTACAAAGGACGAGAGACTGATCGGTCTGTAGTCTTTTGGCTCGTAGTGGGATGCCTTCCCAGCCTTAGGGATAAACACTACCGTGGCGCTTCTCCAGGAGCCCGGAATGTGGTTGAGAGCCAGGCAGGCTGTGAAGAGAAATACCAGCCATTTAGCTGATGTCTTCAACGTGCTTATAAGGTGCGCGGGGATAATCCCGTCCGGCCCGGCAGCCTTATACGGTTCAAAGCTCTTAACTGCCCACCTTACTCTTTCCTCAGTGATGGGTATATTTACTGCCAGGTTTGTTGCAGGTGCTAGTGGTGCATCATGCAGATTCCCCGGAAAATGTGTATTCAAGAGCAGCTCAAGGGTTTCCTCTTCCGTGCTGGTCCAGGATCCGTCAGTTTTTCGCAAATAGCTGATGGCTGTTTGACTTTTCGAGAGGACTCGTCTAAGTCTCGCTGTGTCGTCGACCTTTTCGACGCCAGTGCAGAAATTTCTCCACGAAGTTCTCTTCGCCTGTCTCAGAGTTTTTTTGTAGGCCCTAAGTTTAGCTTTATATTCGTGCCAATGAGGCTCAGAGCCGAGGCTCTTGGCCTTGTCAAAATGTTTCCGGCATGATTGGCGAACGAGTCCAAATCGTAGGACCACCAATGTGGCCTGTGTTTACCCCGTGGTTTTGGCACTGGACAAGCCTGTCCTAGAGTATTTGCGAGCGCCGATGTAAATGTAGTAACAAGATCCTCCAGCTCCTCTACTGATGAGGGGGCTTGTGAGGGCAGTACTGGGAGGTCTCTGTCTAATATTTCATTGTGTAACTGCCAATTTGTGTTACGTGGATTGCGCTTCATGATTGGTTGTTCTACAATAAAGTCTAAAACCATTTCTATGTAACGGTGGTCGGAGAATGAATCTTCTTCCAGAACCCGCCATTTTCTGACCCACCCATAAGCGCCTTCACTACAGATAGTGAGGTCTATGACCGCCCTACGGGTCTTAGTGATAAAAGTAGGCTCATTACCCACGTTGCAAATTACCAGGTTGGTTGTTAAGAGGAAATCAAACAGAGACTCGCCCCTGGCATTGATATCGGAACTCCCCCATTGGACATGGTGAGCATTAGCGTCCGCTCCAATAATAAGATTACCCGTGCAGAGATTTGACACCAGGTCTTTCACCTCCGTTTGTGGTGGGGGTTCTTTGGCGTCGTAGGGCATATAGACCGACGCCACCGTCAGGCGGGTGCTGTCGACCGTTAGACTGATAGCGGTAATATCACCATTGGAGTAGATAGGTAGGAGAAAGGAGTTCAACTCAGACTTGACCAAAATACACGTTCGGACTTTGCTCTCCTCGCTGGCTCGAATGAGCTTGAAGCCCTTAGTCCCCAATCCGCAGATTCTCGAGCTATTGACCCAGGGTTCTTGGATGAGGGCCACATCCACGTCGCCTTTAGTACAACATTTTAAATAAAAAAAAATAGAATAGCCCCTATAACCTTATTACTAAAAAACTCAGTATACCTCCAAGCTTACAGTCCATCAAAAATTTTTTGTAAAAATTTTTACTTAAATGAGATATGAAGCGTAATGTTCAACAGTAATTTTCCAAAAAAAAATAGTGCTAATTGCAGGATTTCCTGTGTTCTTAGTTCAATTACTCCAGAGATAAGAAGTGAAAACAGTAAAAATGTTGCAATATCTCTTAATTAAGGTATTTTCTTTAGTGTTGCATAAAAAAATCTTGAAATCAAAAAGGCGTTTTTGTCCCGCTAGCTTGTACTAGGCCAATCATTGTGCGTCGTTAGAATAATTATTTGTTGATTCATTTTTAATACTTGCAGTTCTTTATTGTCGCAGACTTGGCCGTATTGTCTGACCTTTTGTTCAAACGGCGGCCGCCGTGGTGTTCGATGCCCGGCAAAAGTAACATCAAAAATTATTTAGAAAAAGAATTTTTCTAAAACGCGGTCGCCCCTCGGCAGTAGTTTGGCAAACTCTCCGGGTGTATTATTATTATTATTATACGGCCTTATTACACCGCGACCATTAGTACGATCTATTGTGTGACCTATCAGGTTATTGCTGTATGCGGAGGCTCTTTATAAATTTGAGCACCTCCTCAGGTTTTTTAATCCATATTACGAACGGATTGAGAGTGACCCCACCTAGCTAGCAGGCTCTCTTTCTTGCTAACGTAATGCATTCGCAGAGTATGTGAACCGGCGTTTCATCGTTCAGTTCGCAGAACCGACAAATTGTTGTATCTGACAGATTCAGCTTACTCAGGTGATAACGCAGGCCGCAATGTCCCGTAAAATACCCAGTGAGGGTTCTTAGCTCCACCCTCCTTATTAAATGACCAGTACGTCATTTTGGGAGGCAGCCCCCATGTTTCGCCATAAAGTCTAGTGCAGGCGAAAAAGGCCCTCGTTGCTTTATTTATGGTGGCCTCCAAATGAGCATTCCATTTGAGGGGTTTGTCCAATGTTACCCCTAGGTATTTCGCTTCCGTCGAAAAACCTATGCGTCTGCCTCCTAGGGACGGCTCTAACATAGAAAGCTTTCTTCGCCTCGTGAAAGGCACCAATACTGTTTTATTTTGGTTGATAGATAACCCTTTGTTAGTGCATCACCTTCAAAAGATGAAGAAGTTCGTCTATGTCTAGGGTCCACAGTAGAGGAGAAAGTACACCTCCCTGAGGGCATCCTCTTGTGGCCACGATTGAGCCAGCACTCCCTCCTAGCTCAAAGCTGATTTTTCTTTGCTTTAGCATGGCCAGGACCCAGCAGGTGATCATTGGGCTTACGTCCTTGCTAATCATGACTCCTCAATGGCCTGGTACGTCGTATTATCGAAAGCGCCAGATTCATCGATGAATGCACACAGGGCTATGTTTTTAGACTCTATGGCCTTTTCAATTTTTCCAGTAAGGCAATGGATAGCAGTCTCCGTGGATTTTCCGGGTTGGTAGGCAAATAGTTGTTTACACAGAGGGTGTTTCCTTAAGTTTACTTCCCTAATGTAAAAAAAAAAAACTAATGGCGGCGATATACCAACAGGTTATCATAACCTCTAACGAGATTTTTAGCCGAGCTTCTCTTTCCAACTTGTGGTGTGTTGCTCTTGAGTTTTCCTACAAGTTGGCGGGACCTACAGTTTTTTGCCGACTTCGAACGGCACTTGCAAAGCAAATGAATTTTTTGCTGAGAAGCTTCTAATGGCAGAAATACACCCGGAGAGTTTGCCAAACTACTGCCTAGGGGCGACCCCGTTTAGAAAAATTGTTTTTCTAAATAATTTTTGATGTTACTTTTGCCGGGCATCGAACCGCCACGTCTTGGTGTAGAAGGCCGAACACTTAACCGCTACACCACGGCGGCCGCCAATGTGCTGATCTAAAATTTTCTCCATTCCCTTTAGGAGAAAGGAACTAAGACTAATTTGTCGATATGCCGATGGCAGATTTTCCGGTTTCCCTGGTTTCGGTATAAATACAACTTTAACCTCTGTCCACAGACAAGGATAGACCCCATCCGGTCCTGGAGATTTGAAAATACTGAAAGTCGATAAAGCCCATTGGACCTTGTTAACATTGCTTAGCTTTGTCGCCAGGCTTTTTTCTATGACTAATTGTTGGAGAAACATCTACTACGGGATGTGAGTGTTGATAGTCTGATATACAGTCTGGAAAGTGAGTAGCAAGCAAAAGTTTGCATGTGTCTTCCGGCTGCTTCGTGTAGCTCCCATCTGAGTTCTTCAGAGTACCAATTACGTTGCCATGGCCTCTCGCAAAGGCTTTTTGATCTTTAATATCTTCGCAGTGTTCTCTCCACGTTGTCCTCTTAGATTTTCTAAGTTCTCTATTACCCAGTGGGAAAAGGTAATGTTTGGTATTGTATAAAGTAATGTATATCCCCTATAAAATTTTGTATGTATAATGGAATTCATGCATTACTTTTTCATAGGAAAAGTAATGTTTTTGAAAAATAAAACCTTACAAAATACATTACATGGGAAATTTTTCAAATATTTTTTCATGCGTTACTTTGCTCATGCTTCTTTTCATGGATGAAAAATGTAATGCATTACCTACTTTCCCACTGGGTATAAGAAGTTAGAGCATTTCTATAGGAGAACCAGTCTCCAGTGTCTGATATATTAGTTGTGCAAACCTTTTGTTCTACCAAGGAACATCACGTTGTATACGTTGTTTGGCTTGGGGACAACTCTCGTAGAAAGCTGTTGTGATATCTGAGTGAAGCTGTTCAGCCTCTCTCTCGAGCTCCCGCCCCGTAGTTATTGGTTGGTTCAAGCAATTGCCATGGTAAAGCGAAATAGTTCCCACTTCGTTTTTCTCGGATTTCCCAGCCGAAGGCCTATTTCCAACCGAAGGCTTTAAGTTGCCGCTGAGCAAAGCATGCATATTAGATGCCAGAATTTGGCTTTTTTTTCGACTCCGGGTCTAGAGTTCTCACTTTGTAATTGATTTGTTTGCCCGCTTTGAGAGGGCGGTGGAGTCTCGATAATCGTAACTTCTGCTGTGGACTCCAGCTGAAGCTTAGTTTGCACATCCTCCAAGCCTTGCGTCACCTCTGCCGATTTTGAGCTGCAGGCTGTTTGCTCAACAGCCTCCTTTTCTACCGCAACATTTTCATCAGTTTCACTTTGGCATACGCCAAACTGATTGTATTATTACGGTGACGGATTGCTTCAGCTGACACCGGATCTACAGCTATTGCAATTTCCGCCACTGTGGCCCTACTTTTCCGATTGAGGATTCTCCAGTATCTGGTGTCTCTCTTTAAAATACCCGACAAAGATAATGCGACGGGGTACTTCTGATTCCGAGACTACCTCCAGTTTCGCCTCCTCCCAAGGAACTAGTTTTGGGACGATGTCTTTTAACCACTCTGCAGTATTAGAATCGCGCAACCCGTGAAGCGGGGACTAATAGTGCCAATTTGAAGTTTAAACACTTCATTCAAAATGGCCCTCCTTATGATCTTCAGTTGTTCAGAAGACCAGATAGTACTAGGATAATCCTGTGGGATTATGTCCAGCTTAATAATGGTCAGGGCATTTCTAAAAGATCCCGATGACACACCGTCAGGATGAGCCGAGGTTACTAAGGCACTGACTGCCTCTCCATCAAGAGGACTCATCTGCCTTGTCCTCTTTTGGAAATTTGGTGGGGTCGTACTTTTGGATCGCCCCCTTTTGTTGGTCGCCTCCCTTTGTGCCGGCCCTTGTGGCTGTTTGGCAATTTCTAAGGGGGTTTCGTATCTGGCACCCTTAAGCGGGCTACTCACCTGCCAAGAAATGCCTCAAGAAAAAAACGAGCATATACTTCTTGTGCCTGGTCAAGAAATTTTGACGTTTACGGCATTTTCCATTTTCTTGCAAATTACTATTATAAAAATATACAAAATATGTTTAGCGAAGTATATACTTATCTTTGCCGTGAATCTGCACGTTTACCTCAAGAAATATATACGAGCATATTTATTTCTTGAGGTAAACCGGCGTTGCCAACTTTCGAAAAGTGCTGTATTTTTTCTTCTGAGCTGAGTATTGGCTCAAGAAAATGTGACGTGTGAAAACCGTTCTTGACCATTTCTTGAGCGTTTTTTTATATGGAGTTTGACATTTCTTGGCAGGTGAGTAGCCCGCTTAAGCCAGAAGTTTCTTAAGACGCTTACGAGCGGCACCATTCAAGTGCTTACGTTTTCCAACGTTTTCAGTATCATGTGGGGGCCTATTCAGCCCCACCATGCCTGCGGTTTCAGCTTTTGATTCGGAATCAACCGAAAGGCCAGATCTGGCCTGATCACTTGAAAGCAATTCAACTTAATCATGATCTAAAGTATGGTTTTTCTCATTTAATCAGTACATATAATTCCCACGAGTTTAGGGGAAAGAAGGTCAGCTGAGACATAGCCCCCGATATCCCAGTAAGATTGATTACAACCAGAGGGCGCCATGTATCTGGAGGCCACCGTTATAAGACACACTAACGTAGTGCCATTCATCCCATGAGCACGGTACAGATCACACTCGGAATTACGGGTTTTATTGAGTTGTCCTCTCTTTGGATTTAAGTCGCCTTTTACGACAGGCATACCTACCGCGGGCATATTCTAGAATCCCAACCCGCAGGGGTATATCTGCGTGTGTATTTCTGCCATGAGAAGCTTCTCAGCAAAAAAATCATTTGCTTTGCAAGTGCCGTTCGGAGTCGGCAAAAACTGTAGGTCCTGTAGGGAAAACTCAAAAAGCAACACACCACAAGTTGGATAGAGAAGCTCGGCTAAAAATGTCTTTAGAGGTTATGATAACATGTTGGTATATCGCCGCCATTAGTTTTTTTTTTGTTCAAAAAAATAACAACAACACTGTGACTTACTCGCCACATGCACACTTATATAAGGTTTGTGTGAATATAAATGTGTTAATTTTCGTAAAAAAAGTCAAATTATCCAAATCAAAAGGAGCGAAGAAGTGAATTATTAGTGAGATTTAAGTAGTGAACTGAACTACTGGCCTTCGATAACACAAATTGTGCGAGTTTGTTACCAAAGCAAATGTGAAAACCAAACAAAAACAATGATCGAAAGGCTCCGTGAAAGTGGGGTTATGTTGAAAGCTGGACAAAATTAACTTTTAATTCCCTTTTCGCACTTAAATATTATTAAATAGAATAATTGCAAAAAGAACAAGTGGCAAGAAATATATACAACTTATGTTTAAACTGGCGGAGTTGTGTTGTTGTTTTTGTGTGGCAGTGTGTTGTTTGACCAACCATTGTTATTTGTTGTTGGTTATTGCAAAGTGCTTCGTGAAATATCAGGTTAGGTTTATGGCCGTAACTTCCGTGCTTCTAATATCGCTTAGTGTAATGGACTGTAACTTTCCAGAGTATCGCTCTTGTGAATTAATGGACTGCATTGCTGGTTCTATAATTTCTCGGCGAGATGGACCATGAAAATGGGACGACGGGGTTCTTAGTTAGCGGCGTTGGCTCAGAACACCGCGATCTATTGTTATGGAGGAAGAAATAAAAAGATAGAGACGGGAATTCTCGTTATAATATTTAGCGGCGGGGGCTCAGGACACCGCTCTCGTATGATATGGAAGAAGAAATAAAAAGATATAGACGGGAATTCTCGTTATAATATTGTGCCTTTTATTGAAAAAAGTTAATTACAATTAGGTTACCTATGAAACACGCCTTGTGGAAATCCTGAGGTGGCTGCGAAGTTAGTCCTGACTCGGGTGCTGAACAGGAAGACGGTTGTCCCGTCGTTGACAACTGTTGAACCCAAAAACATCCTCCGGTTTTAAGGGGAGATGAACCCACTCATGTACACCCACTTGCATGTATATGGTATTTTTTAAACATTTGAAAATTAATTAAGTAATACACACGCTCATTACGTACCGCCGCTGAGACCACTATAGGGTTTCAGCGAGCCCGCAAGAACAACTGGTACGATGAGGAATGTAGCACTGCCTCGGACAAAAAGGACGCTGCATACAGGGAGACGTTGCGAATGGGCGCAACCCGCAGTGTATGGCAACGCTATAGTGAGGCGAGGAAGGAAGAGAGACGCCTTTTCAGAAAAAGTAAACATGAGGCCGAAAGGCGTGAGTGTGAGGAGCTTGAGATGCTGGCTGACAGGAATGATGCCCGAAAATTCTATGAAAAGATCCGGCGGATGACGAAGGTTTAAAGACCGGGGCAAGTTCCTGTAAGGACAATAATGGCGACCTGGTAACCGACGTACAGAATGTACTTAAATTGTGGAGGGAGCACTTCTCCTCACTGAGAAAGAAGTCGAACCCGATACCCCAATCCCTGACGATGGAAAAGTCGTCCCACCACCTGACTATGATGAAGTGAAGATAGCTATATCCCGGCTCAAAAATAACAAATCGCCTGGGAAAGACGGACTACCCGCCGAGCTGTTCAAACACGGAGGCGAAGAGCTGTTAAAAAGCATGCATCAGCTCTTATGCAGAATATGGTCAGATGAGTGCATGCCTCCAGATTGGAATTTATGTGTGCTCTGCCCAATCCACAAGAAAGGCGATCCCGCTAACCCCACCAACAACTGCGGAATAAGTCTTCTTAATATCGCATATAAGGTTGTTTCTAGCGTATTGTGTGAAAGATTGAAGCCCATCGTAGACAAACTGATTGGACCTTATCAGTGTGGCTTTAGACCTGGTAAGTCTACCATCGACCAGATTTTCACGATACGCCTGGAGAAGACCCATGATAAAAGAATCGACACTCACCATCTCTTTGTCGATTTTAAAGCCGCTTTTGACAGCGCAAAAAGGAGTTGCCTGTATGCCGCCATGTCTGAATTTGACTTCCCTGCAAAGCTTATTCGGCTTTGCCAAATGACGTTGAGCAAAACCAACAGCTTTCGTGCGATTTCTTTAACCTGATGCTGGAGAAGATAATTCGAGTAGCAGAGCTAATTCGCAATGGCACAATCTTTTACAAGAGCGTGCAATTGCTGTCGTATGCCGATGATATTGATATCATTGGCCTTAACAGCCGCGCCGTAAGCGCTGCTTTCTCTGGGTTGGATAAGGAAGCGAAAAAAGTGGGTCTTGCGGTGAACGAGAACAAGACGAAGTATCTGCTGTCATCAAAGAAAGAATCGGCGCACCTGGGCCTTGGCAGCCAAGTCACCGTTGATAGCTACAAGTTTGAATCGGTGAGAGACTCGTCCATTTAGGAACCAGCATTAACACCGAAAATAATATCAGTCTAGAAATCCAACGGAGAATCACCCTTGCCAACAAGTGTTACTTTGGACTAAGTAGGCAATTGAGAAGTAAAGTCCTCTCTCGACAAACAAAGATCACACTCTAGAAGCCTCTCATCATACCAGGGTGGGGTGCGATAAAGCCATGCGAGATAACGGCATATAGCCTTATCACTCAATTCAAAGAGAGATAAAGCCATATTCGGGCCAAAATTTCTGTATGGCTTTATTTCCAATTTCAAAGAGCGATAGGCCATATGGCGTTATCTCGTATGGCTTTATCTTTCATTTGATTTTCCTTTTAACGGAATATTTTCTGCTCTATATGCAATCAAGAAAGTGTAAGCATTCTGTAGAAGGGAAAAATCATTAGTTTCTCCTTTTACGAAATGTGCACTATTAGTGATTTTAACCTTTCGTAAAAGAAAAAATTCCCCTCTATTATTTTATAATTTACAAAATTATGGTTTCTCCTTTTACGAAATGTGCACTATTAGTGATTTAACCTTTCGTAAAAGGAAAAATTCCCTTCTATTATTTTATAATTTACAAAATTATGGTTTCTCCTTTTACGAAATGCGCACTATTAGTGATTTTAACCTTTCGTAAAAGGAAAAATCTTTGACAATTCAATTTACGTTGCTAACTGTTTGTTTTATTTTTATAAAAGATCACGGAATTAAACCCCACGAAAATGATTTTATCCCCAACGGACCTACAAAGTAAATCGGCACAAATTTCAATGAATGGGCATGTTTTTAGCACTTTTGACACTACTTCCATTCAATGAATGGGCATGTTTTTAGCACTTTTGACACTATTGTGCTTAATACATGCCCATTCATTGAAATTTGTGCCGACTGACTTATTTTCCATTTTCTTGTTGACACTAATTCCATTTCGAAAGCGCACTATTACCAGTGACACTATTACCTGTTACCTTAAACAAATAAATTCATATGAGAGATAAGGACAAAAAAAATATGGCATTATCTCTCAATACGAAGCGTGATAATGCCATATGGCTTTACCTCGCAATTGGATGGGAGATAGAGCCATATGGCGTTATCTCGCATGGCTTTATCGCACGCCACCTCATACCAGTCCTGATGTACGGCTCGGAATTGTTACGAAAAGTGGTATACTGACCTTTATGCTCGGACCGTACTGAGCGCAGATGCAACCTTGCGCTACAAATACTTTCCGAACATACCCTACTTGCAAAGTGACAGGTGCAATCAACACTGTTCTGCGCACTTCCGTTTTATTTCTTTCTTTCTAAAATGGACACCAAGTTGGCAGCATCGTGAATCAGAAAAATTAAATCTGAAAACAAAATTCAAGCGAGTTGACCATCCACCACATTTTATGACGAAATAAAGCCTCCAACCCCTCGTTCAATACTGGAAAGTTAACCTTGATTTCTACTCCATACGCAAGTTTAAATGCATTTTCCGCATTCAGGCCTTAACGAAGACAAGCGATACAGCGGCGCAATTCAGCTGGCGCTACAAGTGGCAGAGGAGTTTGCAACCAACTTTACAGCGCAACTACACAAAAGAAAGATCACCAACGGACGCAGCGAACATCCAATTCAGGCACCCCAGCAGCGGGGTAGTTAGAATCCCCAAAAGCAGCGCAGTAGTTAGCTGCATGCATCGGCAAGAAAGGGGGCAGAGACAGAAGAATAGCAGAAGACAGATTTAGCACGCAACAACAACAAAAAAAAAAATAAGCAGTCTCCCTATCGCCACCGTCCAGTCTACTAAGTCAGTGCCATAGCGCACAAGAAACCAAACACCAATCAATTGCTGTGTAAGCCAAAGTAAGGTTTTCGTATAGGCACTCATGGTAATAAATCGTAGTTGCTCGTACAAATTGTGCGATTCACTAAGTACACAGCTGTAATAGAGCAGCGCTGTGGCGGGCAAAGGGCACGAATATGCTTGCAGGCTAAAATCGAGCCATAAGTAGTGAATTTCCTTCAACTGTGCTGCGTACAGCAGACAGCTCCTCATCAGCGTGCAAGAGAAACATTTACGCTCAATCCGTCGTTGGAACAAACGCATGAGTCCACATATAGGTATACTGTGCCAGCAGCTTAGCAGGAACATCGTATAAGTCGCAATTTTGATTTGAGCGATAATCATTGGCGCTTTTTGGCTGCGCTGTGTGTAGCAAACGATTGAGGGTGCTCAAAACCTTTACGCTCAATCCATTGCTTGGCGTAAAATTAATCCGTTGTCTGTTGTTAATATGAATATCTAAATAGGTATATGTGCTCAAAATGCCACACTCAATCTGCGGCTGGTGCAAAAATAAACAAATGTGTATATACGCAAGTGTCACATGCTAGTAGCTCGAAATCTGTTTGTGAGTGGGAACTGAAGCAGCGCTGTCCCAAGCGAGTGGATCTTACGAGACAGGCGTACCATAGTGGGCACGCGCATATGTATATATGTAGAATTTGTTTTAAGAGAGTTATAGGATAGGAATAGAATTTGTTTTGTAAGCAAGAGGTAGCGGCGGAGTGGTGAAGCGCGGGTAGTTAATAGTCAGTCAGCGCTACAGCCGCTGTCCACTAGCTTATGACCAAAGGCGCCTTAGGAGTATTTGCTGGTAGGGAGTATCGTTGAAATATCGTAACCAAACAGAGGCATAAGTTGAATGCTTATCACCAGTCCCTCGAAAGCCAATTGCGTAGTACGCATGTACAGCGGCGATCTACGCCGAAACATATAAATACAAATTGAGTGAGGTACTGAATGTGGATGGATGTTTGGTCGGCAAGTCAATTTGATTTTTGAGTGGCGCGATATTCATGTGTGGGACACACCCGCCAGTAAGAATGCTTTGTATTGATATCCGAGATGGACAGTGTATGCCGAAGTAAGCATCCATGCAGATGTAAATAGTACGCTTAATTTTAGTTATCATTTTGAATTCATTGCATAGTTGACTCGAATGCATGCATAAGTGCGTATGAATAGTAGCACATCAACCTAGATGTAAACATGGGTGTTTGCCCGTGTACATATATGATTTGATTCTTTTTGTTAGTAAAGTAAACGCGCAGATGTGCATCACACGTCGTGATATTAAGTTTGAACCTACATATAGCTATTTACACCTAATCGTTGTGTAGATCTAAATTAAAATTAGGGTGGGCAAAACACATTTAAGATTTTTATTAGTCGGGCAAAGTGCACACACGAATGTGCGCCGGACAAATGTCCTCACACTATTGCAGATAAATAAACAGACATATCTATTTTTGTATAATTATGGTAGTAACCAGCTGTGCTTGGTGCAGTGACAGATATATAAGTAAGAACATTTCACGTTGAGAATTGGATAACGCCGGTAATGTAAATTAATAAAATCTACATTGATATTAGGGTGGGCGAAATATGGCCCATCACAATGTAAAGCATAGTGATAAGAAAATGAACTGAATTACCTATAGGCTTAAGGCAGAGATGCTTGTGGCAAAAGAATATGTTTTATTAAAGCGGCATTGAGGATGTCTCATTAAAATTTAAAATACTGTGTGTGATGATTGGGTATGAGGATGTGAGCGGGTTGGGTCAGGACAGACGGACATGAAGACAGACGGTTAGGTTGTTGTTGGGTCAACTATAGGGGCCAAGGTTGACATGGTAGGGAGGGTTGAAGAAAGCCGAATGGCCAGCCTCGATACAGCGGAGGCGAACGGCGACGACAGCGGTGGCGTATTATGGGTAGTACACGCAGGCATAGGGGTTTATAGCAGGCACATCAGCGAATGGATACGAAATTTTTCTAGGTTACTTCTGTGGTGCATTATAAGATCGGTAGTGGTCCTTAGCCACCCACCCCAATCCGGCGAGCTCAGCTGCGCTACGCAAGCGTATCCAGCGGATCACCAGGTATAGCTCTCTCACCTGAGAGCAACACATGCAGCACCCAGAACTGGACACAGACGGGTAACAATAGAAAATGGCGCCCAACGTGGGGCCACGAAAGTGGCTACCAAATAAATTTAATCGGAAGAAGCGATGTACTACCAGGATGCGCTGTCGTTTGAATAGGAACGCACAGCGGGGGGAATTCGTAAATAGTTCATGAGGTCAAGCGCGGGCCTATTGAATATGTTGACGACTTTATATATATTTTTTTAATTGCGGGGTCGGCTACAGATTATCGAAACTAAAATTGATTTTCTTGAGGTAGATCTCGCGGCAGAGAGGGTATCCCTTCGATGAAGCAGCCACTACGTAGGGCGTATGAGGTAGTTTCTGGAGGGGCACTCGCTGTAGGAGAGCTGTGTCTATCACATTAGGATGAGGGTCAAGTCCTTTTGGGGGTAGACACAGTGAGGGAGACTGACGTTTTTGGGGGGTATAACAAAAGGGGGGATCGTCGTTACCAGCGTATAAGGTTGAAGTTTGTACCTTTTATTGTGGTGACGATGATAGACATAATTGAAAAAAATTTTTTTGCTCAGGATCGGCTACTGGTTATTGGATGAATATTAGGGTGGATAACCATGAGGTAGATTCTGCGGTTCGGAGGGCGTTTTAGTGGCGAAGCGGCTACTACCTACGGGTATAGATCCACGTTTGTATGAGGTAGCTTCCCGAAAGCACCCTCGCGGACGAGCACAGGTCCAGCAGGATCATGTACATCCCGGGTGGAATTGTGTAGGAGTTCTAGGGAGAGATGTACACTGGGGTGGCTACTATACTGTGGAAGTTTAAAATCGCGGTATATGAGGTAGCTCCAAAGAAACGTCCCCTGGAATAGTGCAGGCTCCTCCATCACATCTGGGTGAGGGTCAAGCCCGATGGGTAGTGGAGAGAGCGGAGTGAGGAGACGTTTGGAATGGGAGACGCTTGGTAAAGAGACAAGGGGGGAGACGAGACAGTATAGGACGTAAGGTCCCAGACGCGATCACCCAAAGCTTGATCATCACACACATCTTGTACATTAACGGTAAATTATAAAATTTTTTTAGTTCACACCACACTCGGATAGTGAGTCGAAATTCATTTTCATATCTTTTTCTTTTGCGCACAAGCGGGTGCGTACATACGAGCATCACGTTCTAAAACTTAAATAAATTCAAAAAACTTTTTTCAAATTCTGTATGATGACTAGAAAGAGTAAGCGAAAGGCCCGTGTGTCGATGCAAAAAGAGCAGGATAGCTCAAAGTCGACGGATGGACACGAAAGTGAGGTTGAGGTACCTAGTGCAATTGGACGCGGGAGATTCCCGGGCACAGGCATCAACTTCGCAATCTGGTCAGAGGTTAATTACGGTGGGGGATATTCCTTCGCCGGAAATAAATATAGTGGATAAAGTGGGGGGCGAGCTTTTGCAGAAGCTGGAAGGGATGTTCATCCAGTATCAAATGGACGTTAATCGTACGACTACTGATGCGATTCGCGAAGCCATGACAGCGGTACGGAGGGACGTCCGATCCTTAGGGGAACGAGTCGCAAGGGTTGAGGAGATCCGCGATAGCACGAAAGTGACTGTGGAGAATGATCCCGTGAACCGTGAAGGCTCTTCTCAGGCAAGAAGCGGCGAGGAAGCGAGTAGAGAGGAAGAGCAGGTGTCGGACCAATCGGCGCTCTCACGCAGGAAGCTCTTTACTCCAACCCCACAAAGTCGACACACACTCTCGGAGGGTAACAATAAAACTAGATTTAAAACAATTAGGGACTGGGGCTTGAAATACGATGGCAGTAGCAAGTCCATTCCTATTGAACGCTTTTTATTTAGAGTAGAGACGCTACAGCAGCGACACGGTATTTCCTCGAGCGATCTGTACGCGAACTTCCATTTATTACTGAGCGGCGCTGCGCAGGAGTGGTTCTGGCTGCACGTAGAGGAGCACGCGGGTGAGGAAGAAGACGGATTCGGTCGGCTCAGAGAGGCACTACTTAATCACTTCCAAAAATCGGATTCAGATGAAGAGATAAGGCAGGCCATGAATGAAAGGAGGCAGGAGCACCGAGAATCATTCGATGACTTCTACGCATGCGTACGCGGAATGGCGCTCACTATGAAGTCTCCGATGCCGGGGGCTAGCCTAGTTAACCTCATGCGCAGAAATCTCAAACCCAGAGTTAAAAATATCATATTCGGTTGCGAGATAACCACGCTAACCGAGCTTAAAGCTCAGTGTAGGCGTGCGGAGAAGCACTTCGAAGATTATGAGAGAAAATTCGGCAAGAGAAGGGATGTCGAGGAGATCGGACTGTTGCATGAGGAAGACGACAAAGATGGCGGACCAGCATTAGAAGCGTTCGGAGGACGAGGGCGTTCGGAAGCCAGCGGATTTGGCAAGGCGTAGACCGCACGAGCAAGGCTGTGACTCGCATTTTCACGAGCTAAAGTGCTACAAATGCGATAATGAGGAGGCAAGGTTGGCTGTATGCGCGAAGTGCAAGCAGGAAAACCACTTCCCTGGCGGGGACACCGGGAAAACGGGCCAGGAGAAGAAGCTCCCGGAGAAGCAATAGTGAAGACTCGGTTACTGAAGAGGGAAGAGTCGAATCAAGAACCTGCGCCTAATCACGTCAAAACACTACAACAGACATTACTAGAAAGAAAGCGACGATATTACGAGGTAAGGCGAAGGATATTCGGGACTAGGGAAGGCAGTTGCAAAGGAGGAACATTGGGACAGGACAGGACAGGAAGCAAGCGAAGGAGCGCCAAGAAAATTGAGAAGTTGCGTAGGAAGGACAAGGAACGCCGAAGTATGAGACGAGCGATAGCTGCGACAACCATCCGGAGTGACGGGGACCGGCGGCCGTATGCGGAAGTGACAGTGGAGGACGAGCCTATGAGAGGGTTCTTGGACAGCGGGGCGTCCGTCAGTTGTCTGGGCGGCACCGCGATGCGACGATTCAACGGAAAAAGGATAGATCTGGTCGACGAAGAGCTCAAGACCGCGGATGGGAAAGGCCAAGCTATAGTGGGAAGGCTGGAAGCAAACGTGGCGTGGCGAGGAAAAACTGCGAAGTTGACTCTCTACATGGTGCCGAGCTTGAGACAGCAGCTTTACCTGGGCACTGATTTTTGGGAAGCCTTCAATCTGTTGCCTACGGTAGTCTCGGAAATAGACGTAGATCGGTCGGGGATGGTCGAGCTGACTCACGAGGAACTGCAGGTCTTGGAGCACGTAAAGTCGTTATTTCCATCGTCGGCGGAGCTCGGGCTGGGTAAGACTCATCTGATGGAACATCAGATTGAGGTCTTCAATGAGACGGTCCCAGTCAAGTAGCGTTACTATCCGATGTCACCCGTCAAGCAAAAGTGTGCATACGAAGAGATAGATCGCATGCTTAGCCTGGGGGTGATAGAGGAGAGTAACAGCGCTTGGAGCTCCCCGATCGTGTTGGTGCAGAAACCAGAAAAGAATCGACTTTGCGTGGATATGCGCAAGCTAAATGAGCGCACCAAAAAGGACGCGTATCCCACCCAGAATGTGGAAGGAATCCTCAGCCGGTTACACGACACGTTCTTTATAACTGGCATAGACTTGAAGGATGCGTTCTGGCAGATCCCGTTGGAGGAGCGGTCTCGGGAAAAGACGGCATTCACAGTGCCAGGACGGCCGCTCTATCACTTCAAGGTGATGCCCTTCGGGCTCTGCAATGCCAGTCAGAGATTGTGCCGGCTGATGGACCGGGTCATACCATCTAGGCTGAGAGACAACGTTTTCATATACATTGACGACTTACTCGTTTGTTCACCCGACTTTGAAACACACATGCGAAATCTCGCAGAGGTGGCGGAGTGTCTTTCAAAGGCCGGGCTAACTATAAACTTGCAAAAGTCGAAGTTTTGCCAAAAGGAAATCAAATACCTAGGTTTCATAATCGGGCAAGGTGAGCTTCGCACTGACCCAGCTAAGATAGAGGCCATGATCGCATTCCCTACTCCTAATACCATTAAGCAACTACGACGATTCCTCGGACTGACGGGATGGTACCGCAGGTTTATCCCCAACTTCGCCAGCATATCTGCTCACCTAACGGACTGCCTAAAGAAGAGGAAGGACTTCACCATGACACCGGAAGCAATAACCGCCTTCGAGCAGCTCAAAGGCGACCTAGCATCTTCGAAAGTCCTCGTAAATCCGGACTTTACAAAGCATTTTTTTATCCAATGTGATGCCTCGACTACAGGCATCGGGGCAGTTCTATTCCAGCGAGACGACGAAGGGAATGAGCGACCCATCTCATACATATCCCAAAAGTTAAACTCCGCCCAAAGGAACTATACTATAACCGAGCTGGAGTGCCTAGCCACTGTCACCAGCGTGAAGAAATTTCGACCGTACATTGAGGGCACTCCATTTACCATTATCACGGATCACATGAGCCTGAAATGGCTCATGAGTCAGCGGGACCTATCCGGACGTCTAGCTCGCTGGAGCTTGAAGCTACAGGCGTTCGACTTTAACATAATCCACAGGAAGGGGGCGCAGAACATCGTGCCGGATGCATTAAGTCGAGTCCATATGGACGAACTAGACGGGGTAGGCCTCAACACGGACATCGTGCTAACCGATGACGAGTTCCGATCGGATAGCTACCAACGGCTCGTGAGAGCGGTACGGGAAAACGCGGAAAGAACTCCCGATGTCAAGGTCGTCGATAACATCATATTCAAGAGAGTAGGCTTTCGGGGAAGAGGAGAGTTAGAAGACAATCTCTGGAAGGTTTGGGTACCGGAGGGGCTACGGGAAGGATTGATACGTCGCATGCATGATGGAGTGGCAGCGGGCCATGGGGGCATAGCAAAGACCGTTCATCGTTTGCAGGCGAGGTACTATTGGCCAGGTATGGTGGCCGCTGTGAAAACCTTCGTAGGGCAGTGCGAAGTGTGCAAATGTAGCAAGGCATCCAACAAAGTCAGCCGACCACTCATGGGAGCACGCACGGAAACCGAGAGGGTGTTCCAGCGGCTATACATAGACTTTTGCGGACCCTATCCACGCTCGCGAGAGGGCAATTACTATATATTAGTAGTCCTGGACCACTAATCTAAGTTTCCACTTTTGAAACCGATGAGGAGTGCCACAGCCAAAGCAGTGGTCCGATACTTGGAAAATGAGGTATTCCATGTATTCGGAGTCCCTGAAGTGGTGCACTCCGACAATGGGCAGCAATTTGTCTCCCAGATGTTTCAAGACTTCCTGAGTGCATATGGAGTCAAACACGTGAGAACGGCGGTATACTCTCCGCAGGCAAACGCTTCGGAGAGGATAAACCGATCGCTATTGGCCATTATCAGGTCCTACATCGAAGGAGATGACCAGCGAAACTGGGATACTCACGTATCAAAAGCAGCTTTCGCGCTTCGTAGTGCGATCCATGAGGCAATAGAGACGGAGCCATACAGAGCGGTCTTCGGCCAAGGTATGATCCAGCATGGGGAGTCCTACCCGTTGCTTCGAAAGCTCGAATAAGTGGCTGACTCGGGCTCTTGAGGGACAAGATATCCGACAGCCTGAAACAGGCGCACGAAAAGGAGCGCAAAGCATACAACACGCGCGCCAGGCCCATAAGCTACGCCGTAGGGCAGTTGGTATATCGTAGGTGTTTTAGACAAAGCGATGCGGCGCGAGGGTTCAACGCCAAGTTGGCCTCGAAGTTCAGCAGGGCGGTGATTACACGACGCGTCGGTCAATGCCTCTATGAGCTGGCGGATATGAGGGGCAGGATCATAGGTGTATATCATGCAAAGGATCTCAAAGTATAAAGAGGGAAGTGGGTTCGGGCCCCACGGTCACCAACGCAAGATCATGTTTTCGTCTTTCGAGCTCACCAACTCGAGCGGGTCTCATTGTTGGTCTCGCCCTGTTACGAAAAGTGGTATACTGACCTTTATGCTCGGACCGTACTGAGCGCAGATGCAACCTTGCGCTACAAATACTTTCCGAACATACCCTACTTGCAAAGTGACAGGTGCAATCAACACTGTTCTGCGCACTTCCGTTTTATTTCTTTCTTTCTAACATGGACACCAAGTTGGCAGCATCGTGAATCAGAAAAATTAAATCTGAAAACAAAATTCAAGCGAGTTGACCATCCACCACATTTTATGACGAAATAAAGCCTCCAACCCCTCGTTCAATACTGGTAAGTTAACCTTGCGAGAGATTTCTACTCCATACGCAAGTTAAAATGCATTTTCCGCATTCAGGCCTTAACGAAGACAAGCGATACAGCGGCGCAATTCAGCTGGCGCTACAAGTGGCAGAGGAGTTTGCAACCAACTTTACAGCGCAACTACACAAAAGAAAGATCACCAACGGACGCAGCGAACATCCAATTCAGGCACCCCAGCAGCGGGGTAGTTAGAATCCCCAAAAGCAGCGCAGTAGTTAGCTGCATGCATCGGCAAGAAAGAGGGCAGAGACAGGAGAATAGCAGAAGACAGATTTAGCACGCAACAACAACAAAAAAAAAAAAAAGAAGCAGTCTCCCTATCGCCACCGTCCAGTCTACTAAGTCAGTGCCATAGCGCACAAGAAACCAAACACAAATTAATTGCTGTAGTAAGCCAAAGGAGAACAAGTAAGGTTTTCGTATAGGCACTCATGGTAATAAATCGTAGTTGCTCGTACAAATTGTGCGATTCACTAAGTACACAGCTGCAATAGAGCAGCGCTGTGGCGGGCAAAGGGCACGAATATGCTTGCAGGCTAAAATCGAGCCATAAGTAGTGAATTTCCTTCAACTGTGCTGCGTACAGCAGACAGCTCCTCATCAGCGTGCAAGAGAAACATTTACGCTCAATCCGTCGTTGGAACAAACGCATGAGCCCACATATAGGTATACTGTGCCAGCAGCTTAGCAGGAACATCGTATAAGTCGCAATTTTGATTTGAGCGATAATCATTGGCGCTTTTTGGCTGCGCTGTGTGTAGCAAACCATTGAGGGTGCTCAAAACCTTTACGCTCAATCCATTGCTTGGCGTAAAATTAATCCGTTGTCTGTTGTTAATATGAATATCTAAATAGGTATATGTGCTCAAAATGCCACACTCAATCTGCGGCTGGTGCAAAAATAAACAAATGTGTATATACGCAAGTGTCACATGCTAGTAGCTCGAAATCTGTTTGTGAGTGGGAACTGAAGCAGCGCTGTCCCAATCGAGTGGATCTTACGAGACAGGCGTACCATAGTGGGCACGCGCATATGTATATATGTAGAATTTGTTTTAAGAGAGTTATAGGATAGGAATAGAATTTGTTTTGTAAGCAAGAGGTAGCGGCGGAGTGGTGAAGCGCGGGTAGTTAATAGTCAGTCAGCGCTACAGCCGCTGTCCACTAGCTTATGACCAAAGGCGCCTTAGGAGTATTTGCTGGTAGGGAGTATCGTTGAAATATCGTAACCAAACAGAGGCATAAGTTGAATGCTTATCACCAGTCCCTCGAAAGCCAATTGCGTAGTACGCATGTACAGCGTCAATCTACGCCGAAACATATAAATACAAATTGAGTGAGGTACTGAATGTGGATGGATGTTTGGTCGGCAAGTCAATTTGATTTTTGAGTGGCGCGATATTCATGTGTGGGACACACCCGCCAGTAAGAATGCTTTGTATTGATATCCGAGATGGACAGTGTATGCCGAAGTAAGCATCCATGCAGATGTAAATAGTACGCTTAATTTTAGTTATCATTTTGAATTCATTGCATAGTTGACTCGAATGCATGCATAAGTGCGTATGAATAGTAGCACATCAACCTAGATGTAAACATGGGTGTTTGCCCGTGTACATATATGATTTGATTCTTTTTGTTAGTAAAGTAAACGCGCAGATGTGCATCACACGTCGTGATATTAAGTTTGAACCTACATATAGCTATTTACACCTAATCGTTGTGTAGATCTAAATTAATATTAGGGTGGGCAAAACACATTTAAGATTTTTATTAGTCGGGCAAAGTGCACACACGAATGTGCGCCGGACAAATGTCCTCACACTATTGCAGATAAATAAACAGACATATCTATTTTTGTATAATTATGGTAGTAACCAGCTGTGCTTGGTGCAGTGACAGATATATAAGTAAGAACATTTCACGTTGAGAATTGGATAACGCCGGTAATGTAAATTAATAAAATCTACATTGATATTAGGGTGGGCGAAATATGGCCCATCACAATGTAAAGCATAGTGATAAGAAAATGAACTGAATTACCTATAGGCTTAAGGAAGAGATGCTTGTGACAAAAGAATATGTTTTATTAAAGCGGCATTGAGGATGTCTCATTAAAATTTAAAATACTGTGTGTGATGATTGGGTATGAGGATGTGAGCGGGTTGGGTCAGGACAGACGGACATGAAGACAGACGGTTAGGTTGTTGTTGGGTCAACTATAGGGGCCAAGGTTGACATGGTAGGGAGGGTTGAAGAATGCCGAATGGCCAGCCTCGATACAGCGGAGGCGAACGGCGACGACAGCGGTGGCGTATTATGGGTAGTACACGCAGGCATAGGGGTTTATAGCAGGCACATCAGCGAATGGATTTGAAATTTTTCTAGGTTACTTCTGTGGTGCATTATAAGATCGGTAGTGGTCCTTAGACACCCACCCCAATCCGGCGAGCTCAGCTGCGCTACGCAAGCGTATCCAGCGGATCACCAGGTACAGCTCTCTCACCTGAGAGCAACACATGCAGCACCCAGAACTGGACACAGACGGGTAACAGAATCATGGACAGTGTCAAGAGAAGATGAGATGGCCCTTGGGGTATTTGAGAGAAAAGTTCTCCGGAAGATTTATGGTCCTTCCCGTGATGCCAACGGCGAGTATCGAAGGAAATTTAGCGATGAGCTGTAAGAGCTTTACGCAGACCTGATCATAGTTCAGCGGATTAAAGCCCAAAGGCTCCGCTGGCTGGGTCATGATATGCGAATGGACAAAGAAGCACCAGCACAGAAGTTTTCCTATCGACACCCGAATTCGGCAGCAGAGGAAGGGGGAGGCCTCGACTGATATGGAAACAACAGGTGGAGGATGACTTGAACTCCCTTGGGGTTTCCAATTGGCGTCAGTTATCGCTAAAAAGGAATAACTGGCGTGCTTTGTTACGAAACGGCCAAAATCGCTTAGGCAGTTAAGCGTCATTATGAGGCAAGCCAAGATTAGATTAGAATACACACGCTAAATATCAGCCAAATCGGTCCATAACTAGGATTTTCAGTTTTAATTACCCTGATCTCAGCTCCACCTAGCGGAATTTTTTTTCTAGGAAATTATCGGACCATAAATGCCATTTTTTGAAAATATAGCGACCCACGCGCTACCTATCGGATTTTTTGTTTCATAATATTCAGGCGCGTATTTAGGGGGGTGTCCGGACTCAAATTTGGAATATGAGTCCCAAACTCATGTGATAATATTTTTTGATTTCCGGTTAAATTAGACATTTGAAATAACAAAAATTGCGACAAAGCCAAACTTTGGTAAAGAAAGAAAACTTCAAAAGTCTTCATTAATATCATGTGTGGTAAAAAATTTATTTGGGGGCAAAGTTGAACATTTAGAGTTTTACGAAAAATATTGGATGGTTACGAAATATACGAGTTTGAATTCGCAATTTTTTTTGTGTCAGCCTTTTTCTTTAAATTAGAAGACATGTAATTGACATGCAAGAAGAAACATGGAAACCATTTTCTAAAGTATTTTTTCCGTTGTTTTCGATCAAATATATCATTAAAAAAAATGTATTAAAAAAAAATTGGTAAAATTTTTATTAAATAAGAATTTTATCATTTGTTTTTAAATTTCGGACATTTTTAATTTTTACTTAAAGCTTGATCTTTTTCCTTTAAATTATTTTTTTTCGACAAAAAGACAATTTATTTATTTTTTGTTGTTTTTCTTTAGGCTTTGATAAATTTGGTTCGCGTCTGCACTAGTAACAAAATTAAACTTTAGCTAAGTCATTTCCATTTTCCAGTCAAAATGGTTATTATGAAAAAAAAATTGGACTTCCCCCCGAAAATATTTTCTGGATACGCGCCTGATAATATTGCATGTGTATCGGAGTCTCTGATACCGGCCCGCCTCGGAGAGTAATTATGGCCTTACCGCGGTATAGGGCTCTGCCGCGGCGGACGACACATTCCCCTTACTCTTCCCTTGACCCTAAACTGGCCTTGCCCGGCGAGGGGTCGTACGAACAAATAGTAATAAAAACCCTAAAGCTAAAGATACAACCATGTATACTGCACAGCAGAGGAGGAAAATGCTGGAGCAAGCAAGAACGCAACGTCGGAGGACAAACTCCATTTCTTTATCAGCCGAGAGATCGACAGCGATGGCAACTACGGGTCGATTAGCTCTGGATTATAAGTGGGCAATCCCCAAAGCAAGTACCGGTAGAAACACAGTGAAGCCAACAACGGCTGATGCTAAACCTCCAGTAAGTGCCGGTACCGAAACCAAGTCTTTAACGTCTGTGGCAGTGTTCTCACGACCTGGCCCCAAAAGACATCTCCCAGTCGCTCTGACTGGGGATGGCTGAAGCTATCTTACCGAACTTCCAAAGCAATTATGCGCCAGAGAAGGTTAATGGAAATCTCTTCAAACATCAGAGATCGGACGTGGATTTAAAACCTCACCCGAAGCGGCAGCAGAACGCCCCCGTAGTGGGTAAACTCAGCTTTGCTGAAGTGACCAAGGACAGGATCCTCATAGGCGTCATTGACCGAGGTAACGAAAGCTGGCCATCCCTAGGGACCAGTGGCGGTACGTCCGGAACGCACGCGATCGTCAATGCCCTTCTTGACATTATGGATGAGTCTCCAGGTGCCACGCAGATGGGTTCTGATGCGGGATGGCACCAGGGCCGAATCAAGGTTTTCGCTTGCGAGGATGCAAAAACTGTTGCACTGTACAAGGCAGCAGCTGCAAGACTGGGTGAGGTCTACCAAGGGGCAAGAATCGAGGTTGTCGACTGGAAGGACATCCCGGCTCGGCCAAGGGCAAGAGCATGGATTCCTGCCATCCCTGCTGAACCTGAGAGAATTCTCAGGATGCTGCGGATCATGAATCCGACTCTCCCGACGCAGGACTGGAGTGTCAATCTGGTTGAGGATGCGGTAGGGCCTGATAGGCAAGTGGTCTTCACCTTGAATAAGGAGGCACTCGAGCCCCTTAAACGGTACAATGGACGAGTGCACTACGGCATGGGTCGTGATCCACGTATTAATTTTGTTACTAAAGCAGACGCACACCAAATTTATCAAAGGACATTAAAATATCTTCGAGGTCCATTAGTTTTGTTACTAAAGCAGAAGCGCACCAAATTTATCAAAGAACACTAAAAAATCTTCGAGGTCCATTACAAAAAAACCCTCGTGAAGGGTGGACACCTTGTCGCTGTGATCATAGCGCCGCACGGTACTACATCACGAGAGAAGCCACGACTCTCTGGCGCGACGACTAAGATCTTCCCCCTCCAAATCCAGGGTGTTATGCGACCACGTGCCCATTGGACGTTTGCAGCAGGAAGGCAAATCGTGGCTGTAATCGAACGGAGCCTCTCTGATACCGGGCCGCCTCGGAGAATAACTATGGCCTTACCGGGGTATGGGGCTCTGCCGCCGCGGACGACACATTCCCCTTACTCTTGACCCTAAACTGGCCTTGCCCGGCGAGGGGTCGTACGAACAAGATGAAAAATAGTAATAAAAACCTTAAAAATAAGGATACAACCATGTATACTGCACAGCAGGGGAGGAAAATGCTGGAGCAAGCGAGAACGCAACGTCGGATGACAAACTCCATTTCTTTATCAGCCGAGAGATCGACAGCGGTGGCAACTACGGGTCGATTAGCTCTGGATAAAAAGGGGGCAATCCTCAAAGCAAGTACCGGTACAAACACAGTGAAGCCAAAAACGGCTGATGCTACACCTCCAGTAAGTGCCGGTACCGAAACCAAGTTTTTAACGTCTATGGCAGTGGTCTCACGACCTGGCCCCAGATATCCGAACGACCGCGATGGCAACTACGGGTCGAAATTCACCCCAAGAGACATATCCCAGTCGCTCTGAGTACTTGGACAAAAGAGCGGCAGTAAGGATCCTAAAGAAATACGAAGGTATTTCACAAGAGACGCCGTCGCCGAATGCCAGAAAGACGGTGGAGATGGCTGAAGCTATCTTACCGAACTTCCAAAGCAATTACGCGCCAAAGAAGGTTAATGGAAATCCCTTCAAACGCCAGAGATCGGACCTGGATTTAAACCCCCATCCGAAGTGGCAGCAGAACGCCCCCGTAGTGGGTAAACTCAGCTTTGCTGAAGTGAACAATAGGCGTCATTGACCGAGGTAACGAAAGCTGGGCCATCCCTAGGGACCACCTTGAATAAGGAGGAACTCGAGCCCCTTAAACGGTGCAATGGACGAGTGCACTACGGCATGGGTTGGATCGTGATCCACGTATACCGCGGCGATACACAGAAAGCTGCTATTTCGGCTGCACCGGAGGACTCGGAAAGTATGGTATCTGCCACGTCAAATGGCGAAGAAGCAGTGAACAGCTCGGAGATGGGAGACAGCGTGCTGGACTGGTAAGACCTCAACGTCACAGTGATAGCAGCTAGTCCTGAGCGAACCTATATTGATACTGCCACAGTTAGTAGGGCTTTCGCCACGCCAAATCGTGGTCTGGGGAGTCTGGTGGCAGGGAAGTCTGAGCGCTCTCATGTTGGTGGTGATTCAGATAAACCTGCACAAATCTAAAGCAGCCTCGGCTGCTTTAATCAGTCGTCTCTCTAAAAGCGACGTAGATGTGGTCCTCATCCAAGAACCCTGGGTCAACAGCTCAAGGATTTGCGGTTTGGCGATTAAGGGTTTTAAGCTTAATCGAGCCAGCGAGGGGGGCAGGGTTAGAGCCTGTATGTTGGTTAAGTCTGAGCTGAACGCCTTTCTCTTGCCCACCTATACCAATGGTGACGTTAGAGCTGCCAGTTTAACAGTCGAAAGTACCAGTCTGACGATGGCGTCGGTCTATATGCCCTACGACGCCGAAGAACCTCCTCCATCGAGGGAGGTAAAAGGCCTGGTGGCAAATTTTTCCATGGGTCATCTTATTATCGGAACTGATGCTATAGCGTGATGAGCTAATACGGTTATGAAACGCAACCCACGTAACACTAACTGGCAGCTACACAATGAAATACTATCTAGGGACCTACCAGCACTGCCCCCACAAGTCCCCTCATCAGTAGGGGAGTTGGATGATCTGGTAAAGACCTTTACAACGGCGCTCTCGAATGCCCTAGAGCAGGCTTGCCCAGTGCCAAAACCACGCGGTAAACATAGGCCGCATTGGTGGTCCTACAACTTGGGCTCGCTCCGCAAATCATGTAGGACACAATTTAATAAGGCCAAGAGCCTTGGCAAGGAGACTCAACGGCTCGAATATAAAGTTAAACTTAGGTAATGATGGATTTACGCCTAGGCCCGTGAGGCCCTGGCCTAGGGCGGCACAATTTGAAGGGCGGCAAAATTTTTGAAATGCCAAAATTTTAGAGGCAAAAAAATTAAAAACTATCAAATTTTAAAAATTGGTTTAGATTAGTTTTTATAAAAAATTTTCCATACCGTAGATTTGCATGTATTGGATATCATTTTGATATTCATTCAAAAGTTTCAAAACATTGTTTGTTTATAAAAATTATTGTCAATGAAAAATAAATCGCGTCTTTTTCCATATTCAATTTTTTGAACCATCAAAATAATTGGCAAACAAATTAAAATTGGAATTTTTATCTGAAATAAGAAAAAATTATTCGATATCGCGCTGTGGAAAAATCACAGCAATCATTTTAGTTTTACGAGTGCTCTTCATGTGTACAAGTCTCGAATTATTTTATTCTGTTTCTTAACACTTTTGGGTCACCGATTAAGAATCACTGTATTGCCAGTTAGCTCACACAATTTAAGAGCCGCATTCTCTTTGGCGAACGATAACCAAAACGAACGATAGTTATTCTTGACGTTTCGTCTAGCAGTCACATTCTAGTTAGAATCCGATATTTCTGTTCCATGCTTACTATTTGGTAGAAGTGGTGAAAAAATTATTTTACTGGTGAAGGATTTCGTGACTGGAAAAACTCAAAAGCACGCATTGAAGGTCATGAAAATTCAGATTTCCATAAGACAAACGTTAGCCATTTGCTATGAGAAGCTTCTCAGCAAAAAATTCATTAGCTTTGCAAGTGCCGTTCGGAGTCGGCAAAAAACTGTAGGTCCATCTTGTAGAAAAACTCAAAATCAACACACCACAAGTTGGAAAGAGAAGCTCTGCTAAAAACTCGTTAGAGGTTATGATAACCTGTTGGTATATCGCCGTCATTAGTTAATTAGTAGTTCACGGGCATGTTGATCAAAGTCTAATAAATCAGCTCGATGAGGAAATAGCGTACTGGAAAAAAGTTTTATGCCGCGTAATTGCAATTATTAAATCACTAGCAGTAAGAGGGTTGTCATTTCGAGGAAATTCAGAACGAATAGAAGATCCCCATAATGGAAATTGTTTAGGATCAGTAGAGCTTTTTGCTGATTTCGATCCATTTTTATGTGAACATTTAAAATTGTATGCACACCCTGGTAGTGGATATACGTCGTATTTGTCTAAAACAATCTATGAAGAAATTATATTGTTGATTCAGAATAAAGTACTACAACAAATTTCCAATGAAGTGCAATCTGCCAAGTATTTTGGTATAATTGTAGACTCTACGCCTGATATTGCATATGTCGATCAGATTACTATAATTATCAGATATGTACGTGATAACGGTGAAATTGTTGAAAGGTTTCTAGAATTTCTACCAAATATTGGCCATAAAACTAAAAATATTGAGGATGATTTGTTAAAATCTCTAGAAAATAATGGTTTGGACATAATGAACTGTCGTGGTCAATCGTATAACAATGCAAGCAATATGTCAGGTACATATTCAGGCCTTCAGACACGAATCAAAACAATTAATTAATTACGTTCCTTGTGGCGCCCATTCTTTAAATTTGGTAGGATCATGTGCAGTTGAATTGGTAACAGAAGCAGTTGACTTCTTTTCTACTTTGCAAGAACTATACAATTTCTTTACTACAGCGTACAAATTTAAGAGTTAAGAGTGGTCTGCAATAATTGATGCATTGGAATTTATTGCCGAAAGCAGAGTCGAAAAAGCAACTACGCGATCTGAAGCTACGGGATTGCAGCGAAAATTGCAGCATTTAGAAACAGCACTCCTAGTCATTGTTTGGAAAGTAATTTTGGATCGTTTTACTGCTGCTAGTAAGAAGCTTCAAAAATCTCAAGCTGATTTATCATCCGTTATTCAAATTTATAGTTCTCTGGCTCTATTTCTTCAAGACATGAGAGATAGACAATTTTCTGAATATGAAGAAAACCCCAAAGCACTATCCGGAGTTCAAGATTATTATCGTTATGATACTCGTCGCAAAATAACAAGAAAAATTTAGCCAGATAAGTCACGGGAAAATGAAAGATCAGCTTTTTCTGGTTTTTGATAGTTTATCTCAAATAGATACAAATGAATTGGAAAATCTTGCCAGTAAACTAGTCAGCAAGTATCCTGACGATTTGGAAGAGACGTTAGGCAATGAAGTATTCATTTACATTATCAACTGAAAGATTCCTTCGCAAATGTTGAAGATGTACGCTCTGCACAAAAAATATGCAATGTATTGCATTCACGGAATCTTCGAGACGTTTATCCTAATGTGGACATTGCTCTTCGTATTTTTTTGAGTGTTCCGGCAACAAATTGTTCAGGAGAAAGATCTTTTTCCTCTCTAAAAAGGATAAAAAACTATTTACGCGCAAGCATGGGCCAAGATAAACTTAATGCTCTTGCATTGCTGTCTATTGAAGCTCAACTAGTCCAAGAAATAAATTACGATGATACAATCGAAGTTTTTGCGCGAACCAAAGCCAGGAAAAAGATATTTTCAAACTGATTAATATTAACTAAATGTTTATTATTTATCATTCCAAAGTTTCTAACTTATTTATTTGTTATATTTATTAGTTATATTTGAAAACTCTATGTCAATAAATAAAGTTATTTTTAAAAGAAAAAAGAAAATATTGAATCAAAATTAATGAAATTCTTCTTTTAAAAAGGGCGGCACATCAAACGGTGCCTAGGGCGGCAGCAAGCCTAAATCAGTCACTGAACTTAGGGCCTACAAAAAAGCTCTGAGGCAGGCAAAGAGAGTATCGTGGGAAATTTCTGCACTGGGGTTGAAAATGTCGACGATACAGCGAGACTTAGACGAGTGCTCTCAAAAACTCAAAGAGCCACAAGTTATTTGCGCAAACCTGACGGATCCTGGACCAGCACGGAGGGGGAAACCTTAGAGCTGCTCTTGAATACGCCCTTCCCAGGGAACTTGCATGAGGAACCCTTAGCAGGTTAGGTGGGCGGTTAAAAGCTTCGAACCATTCAAGGCTGCCGGGCCAGACGGGATTATTCCCGCACAACTCATAAACACGCTGGAGACATCAGCCAAATGGCTGGTATTTCTCTATACAGCCTGCCTGGCTCTTAGGGAAGGTAGTGGCATTTCTTCAGCGCCAGAAGAAAGCGTGTATTGCACTCTACACGTGCAAAATAGCCATTGCAAAAAAATGGGGGCTCAGCCCCAAAATAAGCAAATGGATCTACACTGCAATCATTCGACCAATCATGCTCTATGCAGTTGTGGTATGGTGACCTGCGCTGAGCAAGGCAACAAAACTTAATCTGTTAGGTAAAGTACACAGATCTTGCATGATCTGTATAAGCGGTGCGTTAAGAACAACGCCCAATGAAGCACTCCAGGCCATTCTTGGCATTTTGCCACTCGATCTAGAAGGGCACCGGGTAGCAGCAGCATCGGCTCTGCGTCCAAGGGAAACGTCTGGACACGCCAGTATTACGGGATCCTATAGCTTTCTTCCGCTGAGCACAGATCGTTGTGCGAGCACAACAGTCGGAGATAGCGGTTTTAAAATAAACATTCCCAACAGGGAAGACTGGGAGAGCACGGATCGGAGTCCCGCCACTCATGGAGGCACTTCCATTTATACTGATGGCTCGAAGTTCGACGACAGAGTTGGAGGAGGGGTTTATTCAAGGGATCTGCACCTTGAGCTCTCACTGCAGTGTCTTCCAGGCTGAAGTTTAAGCAATCATGGATGCCGCGGCTTGGATAGGCCAACACACTATCAGACAGGATATATTTTTATTTTCATCGACAGCCAAGCGGCCATCAAATCCCTTGGCTCTTACGGGTTCAACTCTGAACTGACGCTCGGCTGTCGTCGATCTCTACAAGAGATGGCCCAACAGAACCGCGTGAACCTCACATGGGTCCCGGGGCATAGGGACATTGAGGGAAATTGTAGGGCAGATGAACTTGCGAGGCAGGGCACGGCCAAGCAGGTTCTTCGGGATAAAGAGCGCTTAGGTATGCCGTTTGCCACATGCCAGCTAATGCTGAAGGAGTACATACTCCGCCAAGCAAACGTAAGATGGCACGCAGAAAGACTAGGTGTGCCCTACCGACGAGGAGGATGAAACGGTGGAGCACCTTATCTGCAACTGCCCGACTTTAAGTGGCGCGAGAATGCGCTTTTTGGGAGTTTCCTTCCTGGCTAGCCTACGCCAGGTCACGGAGCTGGACATAAAGGACCTGATAGCCTTCATCAAGTCATCTAAATGGTTCGAGGAGGAGTAACGGTGTCGGTTTAGGAACGTTAGTCCCGGGATTCTGCTATTTGTCCCGGGATTTTCCATATGGCAGGGTCCCGGAACTGACTTTCCTAGTGTTGGTGGTATTTATCAAATTTAACTTGCAAAATTTGATTACAGACAACCGTGAACTAAAAGTAAATAAAAGCTTATAAAAATTGGTTCCACGATCCAAAAAACAGCGATATACAAACAAAATCTAAAATTGCTTCATTTGCATGCAAAATTACAAACGGCGCCACCTATCGTAAGACTAAGGTAAAAGGAATTAGAAGAAGAATTAACAAAAGGAATGTGTGTGTTCAGTGTTACTCCGCTCACAAAAGCAGTGCTGCCGAATGTTTAGATTCCTTTGTTTCTTACAATGTATTTTCAACACTCCCACTCATTGTTGCAAACAAAATGAAAGTTATGATGTTAATTCCATTAAGCTACAGAGATATTTATGTCGATTCTTGTTCAACGGCTTAGTTGGAATGTCTGCTACTTGTTCATCGGTGCTAACATATTCTAAGTCGAACTGACCATCTTGATACTTTTCTCTGATGAAATGGTATTGCACGTCAATATGTTTAGTGCGTTTGTCGAATACCGGATTCTTAACTAGACGTATTGCGTTCTGATTATCCACATACAATTTCGCATTCAAATTCGATTTTAATAACAGTTCGGTCAAGAGTCCTTTTAACCAAACTAATTCTTTCACAGCTTGACATGCCGCGACTTACTCGGACTCTGTCGAAGAAGTTGAAACAGATTGTTGTCTCATTGATGCCGAACTAATGACACCAGATCCAATGTTAAAAACATAACCACTAGTTGACCTTCTTGTTTCACTATCTCCAGCATAGTCAGCATCACTATATCCGATCAGATTTAACTGACTATCACTTTTATAAAGGATACCAACTTGGATTGTTCCCCTCAAATACTTCAGGATGCGCTTGACTGCATTTACATGGGCTAAAGTTGGTTTGTCGAGGTATCGACTTACAACCCCGATGGCATAACTTATATCCGGCCGTGTTCCAGTTGCCAGATACATTAGGCTTCCTACTGCTTCTCGATATGGATATTCTGTGTCTCGTTCATCCTTCACGAAGTCGCCAAGATTCTGATTATGATCTATTGGCGTTGACACAGGCTTACATTCCATCATACCGAAACGATTTAGAACTTTCTTGGCATAGGCAGCTTGATGTATATATATTGATCCATCTTGCAGCCGTTGAACCTCTAGCCCCAAAAAACGATTCACATCCGATACTTTTATCTCAAAATTTTCTTGTAAATGTAAAATGATTGCGTCGATTCCACCATTGTCGTTGGTAACTATCAGCCCATCGTCCACATAAATTGCAATAATTGTCATTGAGGCGTCTTTGTAACGAAAAAATACACATGCATCGAGACTGCTAACCTTGAAATTGTATTTACGGAGAAAAGATGTAAATTCCCCATTCCAGCACCGTGATGCCTGCTTTAAGCCATACAAACTTTTATTCAATTTACATACGCGCTCACTGCCGTCGTTATAACCAACCGGTTGTTTCATAAAAATATTTTCTTTTAAGTTTCCGTACAGGAATGCAGTTTTAACGTCAAACTGTTTCAATTGCATATTGTTCATTGCTGCCAGTGATAAGATTGTGCGAATCGAGGTGTATTTGGCCACGGGGCTGAATGTCTCCTCATAGTCTACACCATGTTGTTGGGTAAAGCCACGAATTACCAAACGAGCTTTAAACCTTTCAATCGAACCATCTATTTTCTCTTTAACTTTAAATACCCATCGATTGTCGATAACCCTTTGATTTTCAGGTGGGTCGACTAAATTCCAAGTATTATTCTTGATTAACGAATTGAATTCGTCGTCCATGGCATGCTTCCACTGTTCTACATTTGATGATTGCACAGCTTCTTCATATGTTACTGGCTCAATTACAGTCGCACAACATACAGTCTCAAACAAACGATCTGGAGGCTTGACTCCTAGGCGCAAATCATACCTTTGGTTGTTTCTTTGACCTACGCTTTCCTCTTGCGCATCTTCAAAATGCTCTTCATCGCTTGCAACAGTTTCACTGTTCGATTTTTGATGCTGAACAATAACCTCGTCCTCACTATCAGAGCTGTCCTGTATAATGAACTTTTTGGACTCAACTTCATTAAAAGGAACATTGCAGCTGAGAAAAATCTTTTGGTTATCTGGATCATATAAACGAAAATTCTTGATGGTGGGCTCAAACCCAACCAAATGAACCTTCTTTGCCTTTGGATCCCATTTTCTACGACCTTTTTGTACCGGGATTTGGACATAACACTCGGATCCAAAAATTTTGATATGCCCCAGGTGTGGTTTTCGACCAAACCACTTTTCGTATGGCGTACTGCCAATACATTTACTATTTGTTGCACGATTCAGCAAATATGTTGCAGTTCGTACTGCCTCAGGCCATAAAAGCTTAGGCAAACCGCTAGCAATCAGCATGGTCCTCGCACTTTCTTAAATGGTTCTGTTTTCTCGCTCAACTTGACCATTTTGCTCTGGCGTATATGGTGTGATATTGTCAATTCGGATACCTTCATGGCTGAATAATCGTTTGACTTTTTGATTAATAAATTCGGTCCCATTGTCAAAACGGACGAATTTAATCTGAGCACCATTCATATTGCGAACCATGGGAATAAAGGATTTCAGGCACTCATAAACCTCATCTTTGGTCTTCAACAAATACGTAAAGCGAAAAGTTGTTGCCTCGTCCTTGATCAAAAGAAAATAATTGTACCCACCGATTCCACTCACTTCCATGGAACCGCACACGTCCATGTGTAAATACTCGCCAGCAACTGAAGAACACGCGCGTTGAGTTAACCTTTTATGTGTTGACCTTGTCATTTTTCCAAACTGACTATTTTCACAGAAAAACTTTGCATTGTCCGACAACTTCATACCAATTACTAAATCGTCTCGACACATATTTTTGATTGATTCAGCATTTATGTCACCCATACGACGATGCCAATGTTCAAGTGATACAGCCGCTACATTAGCATATTCATCTATGCGCAAACGAAAATCCATTCGGAGCTGATTCATTTCGTTGAGCTTACCTGTTGCAACAACTCTCTTTGCTTGAAAATAAATTTTCTTTTAGCTTTGGTACGTATAAAACATTCTCCAGGCGACGCGGCTCCCACTGATTGTTTACTCTTGCATCAAGTAAGATGGTACCAATTCCGCGAATTTCTAAACTAAAACGATCGGCCAACTTGACCGTTTTCTTTCCGGTGTATTCTTTTAACTCCGTGAACCATTCACGACGAGAAGTCATATGATTTGATGCTCCGGAATCAGCACACCAAAAATCTGACTTTGATTCTTCTTCTTGTTTGGCATTTACAACGGAGCACCACGAAATCTCATTAGTATCAGAATTTGCTTTCTTTCTATTTTCGTTGGGTGCATATTTATTCTTCGGACACTTTTTGTCCCTTGCCCAATGCCCAATCTGACCACACGAATTACATTTGGTTTTCTTTTTTAATTCATTTAAGTTCGATTTTGATTTCGCTTTGGTTTCAGTTTTACGTTTAAATTTTGCTCAAATGCTGCATCTGATGTATTTTGTTCACCACTGATTCGGTTTAAATTGTCTTCTTCTAATTGTAATGATGACATTAACGTATCGAGTGAGCGTGTGTCTTTAGTATTATACCAGACGGATTTGTAATTAATAAATTTTACCGGAAGACTACTAATTATACGCACCATTTTTAACGTATCAGACAATTTTTCACCTTGCTGCTCAATTTCAGATGACAACTGGTTAACTTTGGAAATGTATCCGACGACTCTTTCTTCATCAGCCATTTTGAGTGAAAAGTATTCCTCGTAAAGAGTCATTACACGAATTACGGAGTTCTTTTCATAGACACTGCTTAACTTGTCCATCATTTCTTTAGCTGTGCTGCATGCCAAAACAAGATTTGCACGCTCTGTGTCTATGGATTGAATTATCGCGTTCATTGATTTCCCTTCGTTTCGTTCATATTGCTCCTTTACTTGGATCGAGGCATCTTGCGCTGGTGTTTTACCTAGAATATTGTCGCTTAGACACGCGCTTTGATGACCAATGAAATTATTTCCTTCTTTTTGATCTGAAAACGAGTCCATTTTAAATAAGAAATTCCAATATGAGTAATTACTTTCAAATATAAGGCGATAATGTTAGTTTTTCTTGCAACCCACTGTATCTTTAATTTGATGACGGCGATCAAATGTTCTTTGTTGCTATAAATACAATATAACGGGAAATTTTGATAGGTGATATTGCATAAACGTTGTGAAATATGCCTTTTTGCAACAACGAAGTTGATTTTGGTTGTTCGCCTCTCAAACATTAATTAATACAATTTCTTATTATTTTTCTTCCAAAATTTTTTTGTACGCTACGACGAGACGACTTGATAAAAAATTTTGCACACGTCCAGCACTTTTTCCATAACGCGATCTCTATTTACTTGAAGAAATCCTCCTGGGCCTATAACCTGTGGAAAGTTACGAGTTACGCAATGATGTTGAACACAAATTAAGAAGAAATTATGTATTAGAATTAATATTATTCGCTTTTATGGAATACTTTATTAAACGATGTTATTCAATAGACAGTTTTAATAAGAAGAAGTAATAAAAGGAATTAGAAGAAGAATTAACAAAAGGAATGTGTGTGTTCAGTGTTACTCCGCTCACAAAAGCATTCTGTCGAATGTTTAGATTCCTTTGTTTGTTACAATGTATTTTCAACAAAGTTAATGTCAAAAAAGAGTTCCTCGATCCAAAAATAGCGATATACAAAAATAACAATCTAAAATTGCTTCATTTGCATGAAAAACTATCAAAAATAAGACCAATTGTATGACAGCCCCAACTATCGTAAGACTTAGAAAAAATTATGTCAAAAATGAGTTCCTCGATCCAAAAAATTGCGATATACAAAAAAACAATCTCAAATTGTTTCATTTGCATGAAAAGCTATCAAAAATAAGACAAATTGTATGACAGCGCCACCTATCCGAAGACTTAGGAAACAATGAGTATCAAAAATGGGGTCTTCGATCAAAAAATAGCAATATAATAAAAGAACCATCTAAAATTGTTTCATTTCATCAAGTTTTAATAAATTTTTTCATAAACAGGGCCACCAACTTTGAATAAAAACAACAAAAAGAAACCAGACCTTTAAGCCGAAAACCTAGTATGACGTTTTGATATGGGGGGGCTAAAGTTTCATTTCCAATTGGTTTAATCAATTACAGGGAATCTTGTTGCACTGTATTATTTCTGATTCTTACCAGTTGCTTGTTCCCTCGTGAAGGGTGGATACCTTGCCGCGGTACGAGGGCTTAAGTCGATAGCCACAGGGCTACGCTGCCCTTGTGATCATAGCTCCGTACGGCACTTCATCACGAGAGCAGCCTAGCCTCTCTGGCGCGACGACAAAGATCTTCCGTGCCCATTGGACGTTTGCAGCCGGGAGGAAAATCGTTGCTGTATTTGAACGGAGCCTCTCTGATACCAGGTCGCCTCAGAGAGTAAGCATGGCCTTACCGCGGTACGGGGCTCTGCCGCGGCGGACGACATATTTTCCCCTACTCTTCCCTTGAACCTAAGCTGGCCTTGTCCGGCGATGGGTCGTACGAACAAGATGAACTCAAATAACGTAAATAAAAACGAAAACCCTAAAAAACAAACAACGCCAAATTTCATTCCAATACAATCAAGGGGGGATCGACAGCGATGGCAACTACGAGTCGGTCAACCAAGCCTCTATCGAGTAAGATTGACTTGATGGGAGCTAGCACCAGTGCGGTTGCCAACTCAGCTAAGCGGACAACGGCGGATGCTAAACTCCCATCAACCGCTGATATGAAAACCAGTCTCTTTACGTCTGTGGCAGCGGTCTCACGACCTGGCCTCGGAGTTTCGAAAGATAAGGAAGCTGCAACTGAGATTTCGGCAAAGGGAGCGACCGCGATGGCAACTACGGGTCCGCACTCCCGGGAGACATCTCCCAGCCGCTTCACATACCACGATAAAAGATTGGCTGGAAAGATCCTGAAGAGGTATGAAGGGGTACCGCAGGAATCGCTGTCGCCGAATTCCAGAAAATCGGTAGAGCTAGCGAAAGCTGTGATACCGGATTTCCAAAATACTCACATGCCAAAGAGGTTAAAAGTTAACCCTTTCAAACGCCAGAGATCGGACCTGGAGTTAAATCCCCTCCCAAGCGGCACCAGAATACCCCTGGAGCGGGCAAACGTTGCTCCGGAGTTTCCGGGTAGTTCGGCGCGAGTAACGGATGCGGGTTGACACCAGGGTCAAATTAAATTACTCGCATGCGAGGATGCAAAAACTGTAGCACTGTACAAAGCAGCAGCTGCTAAACTGGGTGAAGTCTACAAAGGCGCAAAGGATCGAGGACATTGACTGGAAGGACATTCCAGCTCGTCTAAGGGCAAGGGCATGGATTCCGGCCAACCCTGACGAACCCGAGAGAATTCTTGGGATGCTACGGCTAATGAATCCGTCCCTCCCAACGCATGACTGGAGTATCAATCTGGTCGGGGATGCGGTAGGGCCCGACAGACAGGTGGTGTTCACCATGAATAAAGAGTCAATCGAGCCTATTAAAAGGCGCAAAGGCCTAGTACACTACAGCGTAGGCCAGATCGTTATCCACGCATACGGTGGTGATGCTCAGCGCGCTGCCTTCTCGGCTGCTCCGGGGGAGCCGGAAGAGGAAGCGGAGGATTCCGATGCGGAAAGCATGTTATCCGCCACATCCCTTGGCGATAGTGCTGTGATCAACTAGGAGATGGAGGACAGCCTACAGGACGAGGAAGTCCTCGACGTCACGGTGGTAGCAGCCAACGCTGAGCGATTAACATCTAACGCTACAGAGAGCAGGACTCCGGCAACGCCATTACGGGCTGTTAATCGGAACAACTCGTCGTTGATAGGCAACCTCCGGGATGGGGCAAACCTCGACGATATGGGGACGGCAGGGAAGTCTGTGCGCTCTCATGTTGGTGGTGCTTCAGATTAATCTGCACAAATCTAAAGTGGCCTCGGCTGCTTTAAGTAGTCGTCTTTCTAAAGGCGACGTGGATGTGGTCCTCATCCAAGAACCCTGGGTCAATAGCTCGAGAATCTGCGGATTGGGGACTAAGGGCTTCAAGCTCATTCGAGCCAGCGAGGAGAGCAAAGTCAGAACGTGTATTTTGGTCAAGTCTGAGTTTAACTCCTTTCTCCTACCTAACTACACCAATGGTGATATTACCGCATCAGTCTAACGGTCGACAGCACCCGCCTGACGGTGGCATCGGTCTATATGCCCTAAGGCGCCGAAGAACCTCCACCCCAAACGGAGGTGAAAGACAGGTGTCAAATTTCTGCACGGGTAATCTTATTATTGGAGCGGACGCTAATGCTCACCATGTTCAATGGGGGAGCTCCGATATCAATGCCAGGGGCGAGTCTCTGTTTGATTGCCTATTAACAACCAACCTGGTAATTTGCAACGTGGGTAATGAGACCACTTTTATCACTAAGACCCGCAGGGAGGTCATAGACCTCACTATCTGTAGTGAAGGCGCTGGGAGTGGGTCAGAAAATGGCGGGTTCTTGAAGAACATTCATTCTCCGACAACCGTTACATAGAAATGGTTTTAGACTTTATTGTAGAACAACGAATTATGAAGCGCAATCGACGTAACACTAATTGGCAGTTACATAATGAAATATTAGACAGAGACCTACTAGTACTGCCCTCACAAGCCCCCTCATCAGTAGAGGAGCTGGAGGATCTTGTTACTACATTTACATGGACGCTCTCAATTGCTCTAGGACAGGCTTATCCAGTGCCAAAACCACGCGGTAAACACAGGCCACATTGGTGGACTCGCTCCGCAAATCATGCCGGAAACAATTTAACAAGGCCAAGAGCCTCGGCTCTGAGCCTCATTGGCACGAATATAAAGCTAAAGTAAGGGCCTACAAAAAAGCTCTGAGACAGGCGAAGAGAACCTCGTGGAGAAATTTCTGCACTGGCGAAAAGGTCGACGACACAGCGAGATTTAGACGAGTTCTCTCGAAAAGTCAAACAGCAATTAGCTATTTGCGAAAACCTGACGGATCCTGGACCAGCGCGGAAGAGAAAACCCTTGAGCTGCTCTTGAATACACATTTTCCGGGGAACCTATATGACGCACCACTAGCACCTGCAACAAACCTGGCAGTAAATATACCCATCACTGAGGAAAGGGTAAGGTGGGCAGTTAAGAGCTTTGAATCATATAAGGCTGCCGGGTCTCTAACTGGATAGACCTCTAACTGGTTTAATTGACCAACTTCTAAGAATAGCTTCTTGACTTGGTACGGTTGAGTTATCACGCTATGTCACAAGGGGAAGCCCCAGGGTGTTGTTTTTCCCCGCTTTTATGGAACCTGACAGTCAACTCGTTGCTACGTGACACAAGCTGGGGGCGGGAAGATAGTGGCATACGCAGACGATTTAGCTATAGCTTTCAGAGGCAAGTTCCCACAAACTCTGTGTGACCTGATGCAAGTAGCACCGCGAGAAGTTTCGACGTGGTCCTCTCGCTGCGGACTTAGTATCAACCCGGGGAGAGTGGAACTTGTCTTCTTCACCAACCGGTACAAAATACCGAAACTAAGCCCACCAGAACTAGATGGCACGCGCCTGGGCTTGTCGGATAAGGCCAAGTTTCTAGGCATAGTTCTGGACAGGAAGTTGAATTGGAAGGAGAATGTTCTTCAGCGCCAGAAGAAAGCTTGCATCGCTCTTTACACGTGCAAAAGAGCCATTGGCAAAAAATGGGGGCTCAGCCCTAGAGTATGCAGTTGGATCTACACGGCCATCATTCGGCCGACCATGCTGTATGGAGTCGTCGTATGGTGGCCTGCGCTGAGCAAGGCGACTTACCTGAATCTGTTGCGGAAAGTCCATATATCCAATATGATCTCTATAAGCGGTGCGCTAAGGACAACGCCCAACGAAGCCCTCCAGGTCATTCTGGGCATTTTGCCACTTGATCTGGAAGGGTTTCGGTCAGCGGCGGCATCAGCGCTGCGCCTAAGGGAAACGTCCAGTTGGGGTGCGGTTACTATTAGACACTCCAGTATTCTGGAATCTTACAGCTTTCTTCCTCTAAGCACAGATCGTTGTGCGATTACTACAGTCGGGGATAGCTGTTTCAAAATAAACATTCCCAGCAGAGAAGACTGGGAGAGGAAGGATTGGTGTCTCGAAATAGATGGTGGCACTTCCATATACACCGACGGCTCGAAGTTGGACGGCAGAGTTGGAGGAGGGGTTTTTTCAAGGGATTTGGACCTTGAGCTCTCCTTCAGACTACCTGATCATTGTAGCGTCTTCCAGGCGGAAGTCTCGGCAATCCTGGACGCCGCGTCCTGGTTAAGCAAACGTGTTATCGGAGAAGATATCGCTATTTTCAGCTATAGCCAAGCGGCCATCAAATCCCTTGGCTCATACACGTTCAACTCTGAACTGACGCTCAGCTCTCCTCAATCTCTTCAGGAGATGGCCCAACAGAACCGCGTAAACCTCATATTGGTCCCGGGACATAGGGACATTGAGGGAAACTGTAAGGCAGACGAGCTTTCCAGGCAGGGCACGACCAAGCAGGTTCTTCAGGATAAAGAGCGCTTAGGTATGCCGTTTGCCACATGCAAACTAATTCTGAAGGAGCACACACTCCGTCAAGCCAACGAAAGATGGCTGCAATCCCCAGGGTGCTGGATATCGAAACAAACCCGTCCAAAATGGGATCTTAAAAGGTCTAGACGCATTTATGCCCTAACTAGGAGGGAAATCTCCATATTGATATGGGTATTAACCGGTCACTGCCTCATTGGTAGGCATGCCGAAAGGCTAGGTGTGCCCTACCGACGATGCTGCAGGAGTTGCAAAGATGATGAGGAGGAGGAAAGAGTGGAGCACCTCATCTGCAACTGTCCGGGTTTAAGCGGCGCGAGAACGCGCTTTTTGGCAGTTCCCTTCCTGGATAACCTAAGCCAGATCGCGGAACTGGACATAAAGGACTTGATGGCCTTCATAAAGTCATTGAAGTGGTTCGAGGAGGAGTAACGGTGTCGGTATAGGAAAGTCAATCCCGGTATTCTGCTATGTGGAAAATCCCAACAACTCAGGGATTTTCCATATGGCTGGGTCCCGGGACTGACTTTCTTTGCGTTGGTGGTATCACAACGAGCCTTTCAAAACTGGCCTAAGTGTACCTCTGCGGCAGCCACTTGAACCTACCTACCTACCAGTTTCTTTTCAAATTTGGCCACACAACGACTTAGCTAGCCGGCGCTCCTTTATTTGGTAGAATTGGCCCCAAAATAAATCTTTATGATTCTGTATGACCCTCAGCTTCTTTAAAGAAGATATTTACAATACAATCTCACAAGTAATTTTTTTTGAAGGCTTAAAAAATAAATATTGTTATAATTATTATCGAAAGACTATTAAAATAAAAGTCTGAAGAAAAAAGACTCAAAATAAAAAAATTCTCATAATTAAATTTTGAGATTTTTAGAATAAAAGGCCTGAGTAATAGTTACGGCTGACTCAAAAAAATATTTCTCAAACATAATTATTACGATGAGACTTTTTTTATATTTGTTGAAATTTTCGTGATTTTTTTGAAACTCAAAAAACAGATGAGGAGCTTCAAACCAAAACGCAATAAGTTACACATCAACAGTTCGTAGATAAGACACAACAAAACCAAGTAACTAGTTAGTTTTTTCGAAATGTTGGGAAATTAAGGGTTTGCGTAGCAGCCCATACCTCCGACAAAACTCAACTTGTTAACAAAGTTTTTTTATGCACATGTGCAAGGAATTTTTTGCGACGTAGTTATGGATTTAATGGCCAAGATAAACAGTTACAGAGTTTTAAAAAAACACGATTTTCGCCATTCATACAAAAAAAGTTTTTGATTTTAGATTGATACGATTTTTGGCTTTCATACAAAAAAAAATTTTGTTTCACGACAAATCCAAGCAAGTTGATAGTTACTGGGGTTTGCTGTGCACTTTCATATAAAAACGAAATTGGGTCTCACACTAACTTTTCCTTGTTTATCTCCTCGATAGTCGAAATCCAAAGGAGAATCACTCTTGCCAACAAGTGTTACTTCGAAGTAAGTAGGCAATTGAGAAGTAAAGTCCTCTCTTGACAGACAAAGATTTCATAATACGAGTCCTAATGTACGGCTCGGAATCACGGACAGTGTCAAGAGAAGATTAGATAGCACTTGGAGTATTTGAGAGAAAAGTACTCCGGAAGATTTATGGTCCTTCCCGTGATGCCAACGGCGCGTGTAGAAGGAAATTTAACGATGAGCTCTACGTAGAACTGTCCATAGTGTAGCGAAATGAAGCCCAAAGGCTCTGCTGGTTGGAGCTCCAACACAGAAGGTTTTCCTATCGACGAATTTGGCAGCAGAGGAAGGGAAGACCGACTATAACGAGGTGCGAGTAGCTATATCACAGCTAAAAAACAATAAAGCGGCGGGTGCTGATGGCCTGCCCGCTGAGCTATTTAAATGCGGCGGCGAGGAGTTGGTAAGGTGCATGCACCAGCTCTTGTGCAGAATATGGTCGGATGAATGCATGCCTGAAGATTGGAATCTAAGTGTTCTCTGCCCAATCCATAAGAAGGGTGATCCCGCAAACTGCGCCAACTATCGTGGAATCAGCCTTTTGAGTATCGCATATAAGGTCCTATCAAGCGTATTGTGCGAAAGACTGAAGCCTGACGTAAACCAACTGATTGGACCTTATCAGTGTGGCTTCAGACCTGGTAAATCTACCATCGACCAGATTTTTTACAATGTGCCAAATCTTGGAAAAAACCCGTGAGAAAAGGATCGACACACACCATCTCTTTGTTGATTTTAAAGCCGCCTTCGGCAGCACGAAAAGAAGTTGCCTATATGCCGCTATGTCTGATTTTGGTTTCCCAGCAAAACTTATACGGCTGTGCAAAATGACGCTGAACAATACCACCAGCTCGGTCAGAATTGGAAAGGACCTCTTCGAGCCGTTCGAAAATAAACGAGGTTTCAGGCAGGGCGACCCCCTATCGTGCGATTTCTTTAATTTGATGCTGGAGAAAATAATACAAGCTGCAGAACTTAACCGCGCTGGAACAATATATTACAAGAGCTTACAACTGTTGGCGTATGCCGACGACATCGACATCATTGGCCTCGACAACCGCGCCGTAACTTCTGCGTACTCCAAATTAGAAAAGGAAGCGGAAAAAATGGGTTTGGTGGTGAACGAAGGTAGAACGAAGTACCTGCTGGCATCAAGCAAAGAGTCAGCGCATTCGCGCCTTGGCAACCAAGCCACTGTTGGCAGCCATAATTTCGAGATAGTAAGGGACTTTATATACTTGGGAAGCAGCATTACTACCAACAACAATGTAAGCCTGGAAATCCATAGAAGGATAATTCTTGCAAACAAATGCTACTTTGGGCTGAGTAGGCAAGTAGTAGAAGTAAAGTCCTCTCTCGACGAACAAAAACAACACTCTATAAGTCACTTATCGTACCCGTCCTGCTATATAGTGCAGAAGCATGGACACTGACAGCAATCGATGAGGCGGCTCTGGGAGTAAACGAGAGAAAAATTCTTTGAACGATTTATGGACCCCTACAAGTTGGCGACGGCGAGTACCGAAGAAGATATAATGAGATGAGCTGTGTGAGCTTTACGCAGACGTGGACATAGTTCAGCGAATTAAAACCCTGCGGCTCCGCTGGCTAGGACACGTGGTGCGAATGAACGAAGACGCTCCGGCCCAGAAGGTATTTTTATCGGCACCCGCCGGTGGAAGTAGAGGAAGAGGGAGACCACCACTTCGATGGCAGAACCAAGTAGAGGCAGACCTGCGAGCACGCGGTGTCTCTAATTGGCGCCAGTTGGCTCAACAAAGAACCGACTGGCGTAACATGTTGGACAGCCAAAATCGCCTAGGCGGTTAAAGGCTCTTTAAGTAAGTAAGTACACAGTACGTAGAGAAAAAAAAATTTCATAAAAAATCAACAAGTCTGTAAAAAATGTAAAAAAAAACTCTCGCTTCCTTAAAGTGCCAAACAATTTTTTTTTGCTAATAGTTGCTAATGGAATGTCCAAAAACACCATACAAAAGCGCCATCTGACCACGATGGAAAAGTTAAAAATTGCGAAAAATGTTTACAAAAAAAATTTTTTTTTTCAAAAATTAGAATCGTCGTTTGGTAGAAGATACCATCTTTTATTTGTATTTAAAAAATTAGCAAAATCGGTTTGACTAATCGTGAGAAATGATATAAAGTTAATTATATCATATGCATTTAAAATTTCTTAAAATAGCGCCGCAACCGAAAATTTGGAATAAAAATTCGCGCGATTTTTAATTCCCAATTTTAAATTTATGTTATGAAATGAATAATATCATATTATTTTAAAATTTGTTTATGTTTCTAAGGCTTTTCGAAAGGAAAATAAAGGCCACCAACCTCACAACAATAATAATAAGAAATGTATTCTTTTATTTCGGATTCAGTACTTAGTTGCAACAATAAGGAGTTTCGGATATATAATTTGCGGCGCTTTTTTAAAGAAATTTTAATCGCATAAAATATAATTCATTTTATAACATTAATCGAAAATCGCCTGCGGCACTTTTTTTAAGAAATTTTAAACGCATATGATATAATTAACTTTATACCATATATTGAAAATTTGGAATAAAAAATCGCGCGAATTTTTATTCCAAATTTTCGCCTGCAGCGCTTTTTCAGAGAAATTTTAAATGGAATTGAAGCTATCACTTGTTATATAAATCTTTTAATATATTATATATAAATGCGCAAACATAACAGCTTTCTCCCTTTTTTGCAATAACTACAATTCTAAGGTATATAAAATTTTGTATGTATCAATATGTCTCGCCGAGCAGGGTGTGCGACAAAAAACCAAAAATTTAAAAAAAATAATTATAATATGATTTGAAAATCACACCACTACAAGTGCTATACACGCATTCGCTTTATAGAGCCGCTGTTATGGGTGTATGTAGGTACACTTGCATTGTTGTGTTTGCATTCATTGCAGTAGGGTGAGTTGTTTTGTTGGCAATAAGATAACATGAGCCAGCGCGTCAACTTTATTGAGCTTAGGTACAAACAGTGTTTACAAAAACAAAATCTGTGCGTGGGGATTCAGAGAAGCAAAAGCTTTTGAAAAAAAGCACAAATAAGCTAGATCATGCACAAGGCCCTTCGTGGCTAGACTTAGTGAAATAAAATAAAATGGAAAATTTATAAAATTAAAAAAAAAGTAAAATCAGAAATAGAAAAGTGATTTAAAGTAAAACAAGTAAGGAAAGCTGTCTTCGGCTGTGCCGAAGGCTAAATACCTTTCATGAATAAGCGTCACGATTTTCACTGTTTGATCCCCAGTACAGCCTGTGTGAATTTAACTTTAGCTCATACCGAAATTATCGGAGCTATCGATTATATGGGGACGATGTGTTATATTGGTCCAATCTCATTGATTTTTAACATCGACATTCCACATTCTAAAATAGCAACATTTACGAAATTTCACGTTCCTACCGATATAATTACAGGAGTTATCTACCAAAGTCCGTTTATCGGAACAATCGATTGTATGGGGGCTATGTGAAATATTTATCCCTTTTCAATGATTTTCAACATCGATATTTTACATATAAAAATAGCGATGCTTCCAAAATTTCGCGTTCCTATGTGTTTAATTACAGGACTTATAGCCCAAAATCCGCTTATCGGAATAATCGATTGTATGGGAGCTATGTGAAATATTTATCCCATATCTATGATTTTCAGCATCGATATTTCACATATAAAAATAGCAACACTTATAAAATTTCACGTTCCTACGTGTTTAATTACAGGAGTTATAGCCCAAAATCCGTTTATCGGAATAATCGATTGTATGGGAGCTATGTGAAATATTTATCCCATCTCTATGACTTTCAGCATCGATATTTCACATATAAAAATAGCGATACTTCCAAAATTTCACGTTCCTACCTAAATAATTACAGGAGTTAACTACCAAAATCCGTTTATCGGAATAATCGATTGTATGGGAGCTATGTGAAATATTTATCCCATCTCTATGAGTTTCAACATCGATATTTCACATATAAAAATAGTAATACTTACAAAATTTCACGTTCCTACGTGTTTAATTACAGGAGTTATAGCCCAAAATCCGTTTATCGGAATAATCGATTGTATGGGTGCTATGTGAAATATTTATCCCATCTCTATGATTTTCAGCATCGATATTTCACATATAAAAATAGCAACACTTATAAAATTTCACGCTCCTTCGTGTTTAATTACAGGAGTTATAGCCCAAAATCCGTTTATCGGAATAATCGGTTGTATGGGAGCTATATGTTATATTGGTCCGATCTTGCTGGTTCCGACAAATGATTCCTATATTGGAAAGTGGTGGCCGCATACCAAATTTCAGCCAAATATCTCAAAAACTGAGGGACTAGTTTGCGTTCAAACAGACAGACAGACAGACAGACAGACAGACGGACAGACGGACATGGCTAAATCAACTCACCTCGTCATCCTGATCATTTCGGTATACTTATTGATGGGTCTATCTCTTCTTCTTCTCATATTTACAAACATCGGACCAAAGTTATAATACCATTTCTTGTTCATGAAAGGTATAAAAATAAAATTTGTTGGAAATGAAAGGAAAGGGAATAATATAAAATAAATAAAAATGAAATAAATAAAAGTATTAAATTAAGAAAATAATAGGAAAGGAAAGGGATGGATAAAAGGAAAATAAAGGTGGAAAGGAAAGGAATTGAAAAGAAAAAAGGAAGGGAAGAAAGGAAATGTAATGTAGGTAAAGAAGTGGAAAAGAGAAGCAAAAGGAGGAAGACAAAGAAAGGAAAGAAGAAAAAAAGAAGGGAAAGTAAAGGTAGCGAGGAAGAAGGTATGGAAAATAAATGAAAATAAAAAGAAAGAAAAATAAAGGAAAGAAAGTTAAAGAAAAGCTAAAAAAAATAAGTTAAGGAAATGAATGAAAGAAAAAGAAAAGCAAAGGAGTTGCGGAAAGGAACAAAAGAAAATAAGGAAACGGTAGGAAAGGTAAGAAAAGGAAAGGTAAGGAAACGAAATGACAGGAAGGGAAATTTAAGAAAAAAAGTGAAAGAAAATATAGGTAAGAAAAAAATAAGAGAAAAGAAATGAAATCAAAAAAAAAAAAATGAATATAATGAAAGGAAACTAAAGCAACGGAAACGAAAGGAAAGGAAAGAAAATAAAAGGAAAAAGTAATGTAATGGAAATGGAAAGAAGAATCAGGTAAGAATATAAAAGAAACGAAAGGAAAGAAAAATAAAAGAAAAGAAAGAAAGAAAGAAGGGAAATAAAATGAAATGAAAGAAGAGAAAAGGAAAGAAAAGGAAAGAAAAGGAAAGAAAAGGAGAGGAAAGGAAAGGAAAAACAAGCAAATGAATGCTAAGGAAAGGAAAGAAATACGAATGAGGACGACCTAAGAAGAATAAATAATTATCAACATTGAAACTATATTACTGAATGGTTAAAAAGATGGAGGAAAAGGCAAAATGAATAGGAATGTATAGAAACCAAAAATATACAAAATATGGAAAAGAAAGGAAAATTTAAGAAATAGCAAAAAGGTAGGAAAATAAAATAAGGTTTTGTGGTTAAATTTCAACCACTGGGCGAACTCTAGTCCACATAAAACTAAAAGCCCCTAAAAATGGGCGTTACTTCCTCTTAAATGGAAGAAACGGCCGTGGGCTTTATTTCCTTATCGAAAAACCAATAGCGCCCGCGCAATGTACTCAAGACTAAAAAGTTTTCTTACACTACCATAACTTTCAGTTTTAGTATAAAAAATTCCTTCGAGTCGTTTTTTCGATTATATCGTAACAACCAAAAACATAAAAACAACAGTTACCCACACCAAAAGTACACTGCTCAACAAAATAGATGAAACTGATTTTCAACAAATAATAGAACGCTAAAAGCACAGTAACTACCACAGAAAACAACTTAAACAACAAACTAAAAATCCAAATTAACAAAAACGTCGAAAAATATGGCTTAAAACCGAATGAAGATTGGTTTATAAACCTAGCAACCATCCAGGCACGGTTGCCGTTTTGGCCGTTTGGCAACTTCCAAATTTGGTACGTTTTAACATCAACGCAACTGCTACAAATATCAAAACTACACCATGAGGTGGAAATGCTGGTACCATTTTAGAAGACGGTTCATTGGTTAAGGGGGGTCCAAATTTATCGATGTTGGTATCAAAAGACGCGTCTTGACTCCAGGATCAATAATCCGAAAGCGGAAATTAAAAATATTATATCTGTGAAAAGTTATTGGCAAAAAACCAAAAAATTCCCAAAAATCGGTCCAAAACCGGGGGTGTAATCCATACTTTTTATGTGCAGAACACCTTTCCGAGTTGGTGGCCTTCGGCCGCGCTTATAAAAAATAACCCTGGGCTGCGCCATCCCAAGTCCGGGTGGTTGCCTGAACAGTGGCAACGTGCCACCGTACGCATTCTATGGCATAATTTTAGGGGCATTACAACAACTACATGAAAACTTGCAACTTTGAATGCAAATATCTCTTCACAGAAATAAAATTGTTATTTTCCGCTTTCCGATTATTGATCCTGGAGTCAAGACGCGTCTTTTGATACCAACATCGATAAATTTGGACCACCCCTAACCATTGAACCGTCTTCTAAAATGGTATCTGTGAAAAGTTATTGGCAAAAACCAAAAAATTGCCAAAAATCGGTCCAAAACCGGGGGTTCGAACATTTTAAATGTATTTTATATAATTTGGAGATTCGTGAATATTTTTGGATTTACACTTTTGACAACTGATGCACTTTAAATCTTTTTTTTATAACCTGATGTTACCATAATTATATAATGCTTCAGCAGTCATTAAATAAAAAAATTTATACATTTTAACCCATTTTAGCCAAATTTTTTTAAATATCGCAGAAAAAATTTATCAGTTCCGAATTTTAAACAAAGTGTAAAAAATACAATACAGAACAAGCTTGCTTTTAGCTTTATACAAGGTTAACACTGTATTCGCAAATATGAAAAAATTACTTTTTTATTTTTTTATTGTCACCAACAATACATCGTCGCCTAAGAGTGTAAACCTGCCAAATCCGTCCCAAACCAAAATTGACCTTTTGATGCAGTTTGAAAGAGTAGCCGATTCCGCACTCGCCAAGCAAAAAAAATCTGTCAATATAAATATATAAATGTAAAATATTGTTTGATGAGAAAAGCTGCTAAGTACAACGCGATCAAACTCAACTTCTAAATCCAATATATTGTGCTTTTAAGTTCGGTTATTGTTTAGTTTTAGTGAATTATTTTATTCCAAGGTAATAGCCATTTTTATTGGTATTAGAAATGATTCAAATAATTTGTGATTTAACAGATGAATGACGTTGCAGCTGAAGTGAATGTACATAAGTATCATCAATGGAAATAGTGATCTAGAAGTGCCAATTCCACCAACAATTTCAAATACATTTAATGAGGTAGCCGACCCCATACCAGACGAAAGTGACACAGAATCATATAAATAACTAAATCATATATAAATCATATATATCATATCGTGTTTTCAGGTTTTCAGGTTTTCTCAAGAGATATAAAAACAATGTTCTCATGAACTTAAGTTATTACCTTTGGGACAATCCAAATGAAAACGTCTAATTCAAAAAGCTGGCTAGTCTCGGATTTCGCTCAAACTTTGAGGGACACTTCTTTAGGGTCCTAAAGGAACACATTTATTTTTTATAACCACTGGTTTCGGACTGGTCAAGTTTCAAAGTTTGAAAACCGTCATTTTTAGGCCTACCCTATTTTAGCTGTAAAAATGTTTCCATTAGAGATATCTTTACATTCGATATAGCGTTTTAAAGGGAGAAGATAGTAGTTTGATTAAATATAAATATTAAATCATATAGTAAGTACCTGGTATTAAAAACCCGGTACTGAAAATACGTATTTTTTTTTATCGATTTTCGTCAACTTTAGCCGGCTCTGGAGTCTTTACTGTTTTAAGTAGCCACTCAATATTTCTCAGAAATTAAGGCTACATATCCTAGAAGAAATTAACCCATCCATCGGCCAAAAAACCCACTCCTTATAGATAAATGATTATCTCGAAATTTCTCAATTTTCAAAAATCATGGTTTTCAGGCTCGAAAACGGACATGTTTACAAGGAGATAAAAATACGGATTTCTCATGGACTCTAGTCCTGACCTTTGGCTTCAAATACCTCAACATTTTGTTTTGTTATTTTCATTCTAAGGGCCTCTGCTGATCGATTTTTTAAGGCATAATTTAAAAAAAATATTTTTTTTTACAATCAAATTTATACCAACTGTTAAATGTAGAGGGATTTGAGAGCTTGCGATTTCAAATTCAATATTATAAATTTTATTCACTTTAAACTTAAAGGTAACATAGTTAAGGTATTGGAATTCAGGTTTTAACTCTATGTACAAGATATTTACACGGAATATTTGCCAAAAGGGATTTTGGGAACATAATGAAATTGATGAAATTAAATGTATATTTGATAATGATACTTAGATATATGTTTTGGTTGATTGATGATAATGTTGGTTGTTATCCTTCGTGTTGAGGTGATATTCGCCACGTTAATAACTTTGATGAAAAAAATACGATGATTGAAGAATACTTTGTCGTAGATACGTAGTTCTTCGGTGATGATAATGAAAAGAGAGAGCGAGAACATCCCTCGCACTTCCCTTTATAGCACAGCACGTCACTGGAAGGCAACTCCAGTGAGTGAATTGGAAATCCTGGATGGCAACTCCAGTACATTGTTCTCATGCAGACACTGAACCAAAAACGTACATGTTTTTTACGAACAAAGTTTCATAGAAGTTCACGCTGGTTTTTCTTAAAATATAAGAAAAAAATCATGGAATGTAAGAAAATTTTCTTACAATTTATGAATGAATTCATGCTTTCTGTGGATTTGTTTACATATTTTACGAAAAAGTACTTATATTCTGGGAAATGTTCTTAAATTTCTACGAAAAAGTTCTTTGGAGAGGTTTTAACGAACAATTCTTAAAATCTATGTACTTTTTCATTGGATACATGAACTTTTTTGGTTCAGTGGAGATGCATTTGAGAAGTCTCCAACTTAGTTTTTGGGTTGCCTGATCGCAAGCAATCCCTACAAGTGAACGCAAGTCACATTACCCTTTAAGTGAACGCGAGTCACTTAAACATGGCGCCGACGTTGCACTGGTGCAATAAGATCGCTTAAATTTCGCAGTGCTTGTACCGCTGTCCTCAATTCGCCTCTCATGCGTGACGCCAATTCCCTTGGAATCCCGGTTGTAGCGGATCTGGAATTCGATCTTGGCCTAGCGCTTGGAGCAGGCCTGGAATGTGATGGTTGCCTTGGCCTAGCGCGTGAAATAGACGGCCTGGAATTGGATCGCGACCTAGCGCTGGAAGTAATTGGCCTGGAATATGATCGCTGCCTTGGCCTACCGCGTGAAGTAGACGGCATTGGTTCCTGTTCGTCGTCGAATGATGGTCGATGCAACAGCGTATGGTGCAACTGGTTGCATATTTTGCACTTGGCCTCGGAGCGGCAGTCTCGTACTCGGTTGTGTGTACGGGCGAGGCAATTTGGACAGTACTCGTGGAACCGTACGTTCTCCCTTCGCTGTTCTACCGTCATGGATAGGAATGCTCTGCAAAAGCGTAATGCATGATGGACTTCGTCTATTTGGGAACCAGTATCAACACCGAAAATAATATCAGTCTAGAAATCCAGCGGAGAATCACTCTTGCCAACAAGTGCTACTTTGGACTGAGTAGGCAATTGAGAAGTAAAGTCCTCTCTCGAAGAACAAAGATCACGCTCTATAAGTCTCTCATCATACCTGTCCTGATGTATGGCTCAGATTCATGGACAATGTCAAGAGAAGATGAGATGGCCCTTGGAGTATTTGAGAGAAAAGTTCTCCGGAAGATTTATGGTCCTTCCCGTGATGCCAACGGCGAGTATAGAAGGAAATTTAACGATGAGCTGTACGAGCTCCACGCAGATCTGACCATAGTCCAGCGAATTAAAGCCCAAAGACTCCGCTGGCTGGGCCATGTTATCCTATCGTCGCCTGAATTCGGCAGCAGAGGAAGGGGGAGGCCTCGACTGAGATGGAAACAACAGGTGGAGGATGACTTGAACTCCCTTGGAGTTTCCAATTGGCGTCCGTTATCGCTAAAAAGGAATGACTGGCGTGCTTTGATACGAAACGGCCAAAATCGCTTAGGCGGTTAAGCGCCAATAAATGATGATGATGATGATACCTCAAACAAACGAGGCATTGATGTACATCCGGATTTCGGGGAGGACGTAAGGTCACTGATCGCGGCATGACGTGTACCTCTGACCGCTGAGTCGGACGCGGATCGCGGCTTCTGTAAATAGGAGGAAGGTTTTAGTAAAAAGTTTAAATAAGTATGATATGGAGGAGACAGCCGTGGAATCCACGATGTTATTTCGACGCCTCAGCTTGGATGGGAAGAGGGCATAATTTGACGATTGGCCGACTAAAGATACCATACTGCGTCCTGACTTCAGCTACCCTAATATGGTTGTCAGTCCCACGATATACTTTTTCGATTCGACCCAGGCGCCATTCATTTGGCGGAACTACTTCATTTTTGATGACGACAAAATCTCCCTCAGCTAGATTTTGTTGTGGAAACTTCCATTTGTACCTCTGATGAAGCTCTTTTAGGTACTCATCCTTCCACCTTCGGCTAAATTGGTGATGTAAAACCTTAAGCTTTTCCCATCTATTTTGAAGGGAAAGATTATCTTGCTTCGGTTCAGGCGCTGCCAGCAACGGCGCACCACGTAGGAAGTGCCCTGGCGTTAAAGCCAGAAGCTCATCTGGATTGTCTGACATGGGCGAGAGCGGTCGGGAGTTCAGAACTGCCTCCCAAAGGCCACCCATATGAGGAGCGTTAGGCGGTAGGAACTGCCATTCAAAGCCGTGCAAGGAATATTTTGACCTAATGTCATCAGAAGTCTCTTTGAGGAATTGTTGGAAATCTTTTTGAAACGCCCTGTTGGCGCCGACGAAGTTTTTCCCGTTGTCTGAGAAGATGCGCTGAGGTAGGCCTCGTATTCCGGCGAATCTGGAGAAGGCTGCTTGGAACGATTTGGTTGATAGATCAGAACATGGCTCTAAGTGAATCGCCTTAGTTGAGAAACATACGAAAACACAAACGTAACCCTTCACCATTGGTGCTCGTCGAAGCAAAGACGTTTTCAGATCGAAAGGACCTGCAAAATCCAATCCGGTAGATGTAAATTGTAAAGAAAAGCTGGACCGCTCTGGCGGTAAGGATGCCATGATTTGGGTCCTAGTGTTTTTCTTGAAGATAGTGCAAGTTTTGCAATTACGTATGCAAAATCTTACCTTGAATTTCAGTCGGGGAATGAAATATTCTTGCCTTACGATCCTGACCATAAGTTGATTTACCGCATGTATCAGAAAGTTGTGTACATACTGGAGATAGAGGTAGCAATACCGTGAGGATTCAGGGATGATGATTGGATGTCTCTCACTATACGAGAGATCAGCGTTGGGTAGTCGACCATTTACTCGGAGAAGTCCCTGAGGATCAAGAAATGGATTTAGGGGCAAAAGCGGACTCCTTTTCGAAATGGTTTGGTTGTTTGAAAGATTCACATACTCATTAGGGTAGTACCTTTCCTGAGCAAGTTTTATAAGACGTACTTTTACCCACTGGATTTCTGCTTGCGAGATAACTGAAGATAGATAGTTGATAGGCTTAGTGGACTGTATGGGTTTGATTCGATGAATGAAGCGAAAAACGTAAGTTATGACCCGCAGCGCTTTCGGCCAGGATGAAAAGCCGTATAAGATGTCAGGTTCATTTTCCACAGTATGGAAAACTTCGACCTTTCGTTCTTCGGGAGGAACTACCTTTTGCCGACACGAAATAGGCCATTGCTCGGGAGGTTTTTGAAGCCAATCTGGACCGGTCCACCAAAATTTATGTTGAGCTAATTCCTGCGGTCTACAACCTCTCGTACCGAGATCAGCAGGGTTGTGGTTAGTAGATACGTGACGCCATTTGATGTTTCGACGTTTTGAATGATTTGCGCAGTGCGATTGCCAACGTATACCTTCCACGTGCATGGCGGTTTTTCTAGCCACGCAAGGACAATTGATGAATCGGACCATAAAAAGGTTTCGAAATCTCCTAGCGCAAGTTGGTCGGTTAGATTTTTGATCATCATCATTTATTGGCGCTTAACCGCCTAAGCGATTTTGGCCGTCGCCTATCAAAGCACGCCAGTCATTCCTTTTTAGCGATAACTGACGCCAATTGGAAACCCCAAGGGAGTTCAAGTCATCCTCCACCTGTTGTTTCCATCTCAGTCGAGGCCTCCCCCTTCCTCTGCTGCCGAATTCGGGTGACGATTGGAAAACCTTCTGGGCTGGAGCTTCTTTGTCCATTCGCATGACGTGACCCAGCCAGCGGAGCCTTTGGGCTTTAATTCGCTGGACTATGGTCAGATCTGCGTAAAGCTCGTACAGCTCATCGTTAAATCTCCTTCGATACTCGCCGTCGGCATCACGGGAAGGACCATACTCCAAGGGCCATCTCATCTTCTCTTGACATTGTCCATGAATCTGAGCCATACATCAGGACAGGTATGATGAGAGACTTATAGAGCGTGATCTTTGTTCTTCGAGAGAGGACTTTACTTCTCAATTGCCTACTCAGTCCAAAGTAGCACTTATTCGCAAGAGTGATTCTCCGTTGGATTTCTAGACTGATATTATTTTCGGTGTTAATGCTGGTTCCCAAATAGACGAAGTCCCTCACAGTTTCAAATTTGTAACTATCAACAGTGACGTGGCTGCCAAGGCGCAGGTGCGCCGATTCTTTCTTTGATGACAGCAAATACTTCGTCTTGTCCTCGTTGACCGCAAGACCCACTTTTTTCGCTTCTTTATCCAGTCCAGAGAAGGCAGCGCTTACGGCGCGGTTGTTAAGGCCAATGATATCAATATCATCGGCATACGCCAGCAATTGCACGCTCTTGTAAAAGATTGTACCATTGCGGTTTAGCTCTGCTGCTCGAATTATCTTCTCCAGCATCAGGTTGAAGAAATCGCACGAAAGGGAGTCGCCCTGTCTGAAGCCTCGTTTGGTTTCAAATGGCTCAGAGAGGTCCTTCCCGACTCTGACGGAGCTGTTAGTATTGCTCAACGTCACTTGGCAAAGCCGTATAAGCTTTGCAGGGAAGTCAAATTCAGACATGGCGGCATACAGGCAACTCCTTTTTGCGCTGTCAAAAGCGGCTTTGAAATCGACAAAGAGATGGTGTGTGTCGATTCTTTTATCATGGGTCTTCTCCAGGATTTGGCGTATCGTGAAAATCTGGTCGATGGTAGACTTACCAGGTCTAAAGCCACACTGATAAGGTCCAATCAGCTTGTCTACGATGGGCTTCAGTCTTTCACACAATACGCTAGAAAGAACCTTATATGCGATATTAAGAAGGCTGATTCCGCGGTAGTTGGTGCGGTTAGCGGGATTGCCTTTCTTGTGGATTGGGCAGAGCACACTTAAATTCCAATCTGGAGGCATGCACTCGTCTGACCATATTCTGCATAAGAGCTGATGCATGCTTTTTACCAGCTCTTCGCCTCCGTGTTTGAACAGCTCGGCGGGTAGTCCGTCTTTTCCAGGCGCTTTGTTGTTTTTGAGCCGGGATATAGCTATCCTCACTTCATCATAGTCAGGTGGTGGGACGACTTTTCCATCGTCAGGGATTGGGGTATCGGGTTCGACGTCTCCCTCGCAATTTAGCAGTGAGGAGAAGTGCTCCCTCCATAATTTAAGTACACTCTGTACGTCGGTTACCAGGTCGCCATTATTGTCCTTACAGGAACTTGCCCCGGTCTTAAAACCTTCCGTCATCCGCCGGATCTTTTCATAGAATTTTCGGGCATCATTCCTGTCAGGCAGCATCTCAAGCTCCTCACACTCACGCCTTTCGGCCTCACGTTTCTTTTTTCTGAAAAGGCGTCTCTCTTCCTTCTTTGCCTCACGATAGCGTTGCCATACACTGCGGGGTGCGCCCGTTCGCAACGTCTCCCTGTAGGCAGCGTCCTTTTTGTCCGAGGCAGTGCTGCATTCCTCATCGTACCAGTTGTTTTTGCGGGCTCGCTGGAACCCTATAGTGGCCTCAGCGGCGGTACGTAATGAGTGAGAGATATGCTTCCATTGCTCGGTTGCATCGTTAGGTCGAGGATTGCTCTCCGATAGCAGGTGTGAGAGTCGAGTGGAGAAATTGTCAGCTGTGAAATTGAAGCTGCGCATCTCGACGTCAAACTTTCCTTCCGTTACTGTGCGCACTTTCTTTGCTACACAGAGGCGTGTGCGTATCTTGGCTGCAACAAGATAATGGTCCGAGTCGATATTGGGACCACGAAGGGTACGCACGTCCAGAACGGTGGAGCTATGTCTGCCGTCGATCATGACATGATCAATCTGGTTTCTTGTTCTTTGATCAGGAGAGAGCCATGTGGCTTGGTGTATTCGTTTATGCTGGAACCTGGTACTACTGATGACCATATTGCGAGCAGCGGCGAAATCAATCAACCTAGTGCCGTTGGGGGATGTTATATCATGGAGACTAAATTTTCCAACTGTTGGACCAAAGACTCCTTCCTTGCCCACCTTCGCATTAAAGTCGCCGAGCACGATTTTGATATCATGTTGGGGGCAGCGATCATAAGTCTGTTCAAGTTTATCGTAGAAGGAGTCCTTCTCTGCGTCGTCCGTCTCCTCAGTCGGCGCATACATTTGGATAATAAGACAGCACCACACAGTTCCAAACGCGGGAGGCTAACTGTTTGCAGAGGTGCTACCTTAGTTTTGGAACAAAGAAGATGCGATGAGACTTCCCTGTCTGCTTCAGCGCGTAAATAGATGGCAGCGCAATATGCTTTCTCTGAATCATCGCAAAAGCCGTGGATTTGGATTTTTTGGTTTGGAGAAACTCAGTCCATCTTGGTATTCGAATCTGCTCGATAAAAGGTAGGTCAGATATAAATTGAATCCACTTTTGGAGCGCAAGTGGTTTAACGTTCTCATCCCACTCAGTTCCTTCTAACCATATCTGCTGCATTAGAATTTTTGCCTGAATGAGAATAGACGCTAGCCACCCTGCGGGGTCGAAAAGTTTCGAAATAGAGGATAAAATTTGCCTTTTGGTGGCATTTGAAGGTGGTTTGGTGGGTTCAATCGTATAGGAAAAGGAATCATTTAAAGCATTCCAACGAATACCGAGAGTTTTGGTCGAGCTTGAGCAATCAAACTTTAAAAAATCAGAATCTAGCAAATCCTCGGATGAAATATGGCTAAGAAGATCGGGGTGATTTGCGGTGATTTTTTTAAGCGGAAACCCTGCAGATATCAGACATTGGATTTTTTGGTTTTGTGCTTCGATGTAAGAAGAAATGTCGTGTCCACCGGACAATATGTCGTCTACGTAAGTTTCCTTGGTTAAGATTTTCTGGGCCAACGGGTAGGAATCCCTTGAATCATATGCTAATTGGTGTAACGTGCGAATGGCCAAGTATGGAGCACAGTTTACCCCAAAAGTGACTGTCTTAAGTGCAAAATCAGAAAGTTTGACGTCCTGGTTTCTACGCAAGAGAATTCTCTGAAATTGCTGATCGTCCTCATGCAAAAGGATTTGGCGATACATTTTCTGTATGTCTCCGTTAAATACATATTTATATAGACGCCAGTTTAAAATTACAAACATTAGGTCGGATGCAAGGTAGGACCAATGTGGAGTACATCGTTTAGAGAGGTTCCAGATTCAGTTGCCTTCGAGGCATTAAACACTACTCTAACTTTGGTGGAGGTACTGTCTGGCTTAACCACCGAATGGTGGGGAAGATAATAGGAGACATAATTACCGTTTAGGTGTATTTCCTCGGGAGGGACTGGTTTCATATGACCCAGGGTTAGATACTCTTCTAATACCCTATTGTATTCATCTTTAAGAGTTGGATTTTTCCTAAGCATGTGTTCCATTCGAATGGCCTGCTTCATGGCTTGTGACCGAGATGGACCTAGGGAGAGGTGGGTGGGAAACTGCGATTTGAACGGTAGGCGCACGACATATCGTCCATCGCTTTGACGGTGAGTTGTTTTCCTATAAAAGTTTTCGCAAATGATTTCTTCTTCTGAAGGTGGATGTAATTCCGATATTTCCTCAATCTCCCAGAATTTTTAAGTTGATCGTTTAGATTCTCATTGAAGCTTTATATGGCGTAGGTGTGAAACGAAGAACATTGATGGGCTGGCAATGGCCCACTCAGGTACCAGCCGAAGGTGGTGTTTTGCGCAAGCAAACTTCCAAGGACTTGGTGTTTAGTACCTTCAAGTAGAATTTGTGGTATAAGGTCACTCCCGATGACAAGATCTATTTGACCTGGACTGTAAAAGAAGGGATCCGCAAGATCTAAGTCCTTAATTTCTGATAGGTTTGGTTTCCGAACCTTGAAAGATGGAAGTAGACTGGTAAGATGTTTCAAGACGATGGCGTTTGTGGGAATACGGATGTTGTGTCGTTGGGAAATCAGAGTTAGCTGACAAACCCGAGTTGAATTTTCGACGATCTTTCCGCCCATTCCCGTGACTGAGAAGTTTTCTTTACAGGTGGGAAGTTTTAAGCGGTTCTGAACCTTTTCCGAAATAAAGGTTTTTTGCGAACCCTGATCTATTAACGCTCGCAGCGTGAAGGTAGTCCCTAAGTGTTCGATTTGCACTTGGGCAGTAGGAAGAAGTGTTGTTTCGTCATTCGCCGAAAAGTTTGCTTGGATGTTAGAACCGGAGTTCTTAGAAGATGATGGAGACTCTTCGTAATTGCCTTCGGTGATGTCAAAGATCGGATGTCTGGACTGCTGGGAGGATTCCGTATGCAATAGATTGGTTGCATTTTTGGAAGGAGTTGACGAGGTAGATTTACCGAAAGCCTTGGTTGTTTGTTACTGGTGCATGTAACATGGTATGGTGGTTTTTTTTGCAGGGGAGACATCGGAAGTCACTGGGACAATTGGCGACAGAGTGATTGTATGCGAAGCAGTTGGTGCAATATCCGACTTCTTAATGTGTGGTTTTTATTGCATAATTTGCAGATAAAGGAGCTTTGTTCTTGCGAATGATACGCTTGAACTTTCGATGATGGTTTTGATGGAAGGGAGTTTCGGCTTTTGCTGCCTTTGTAGCCATTTAGGCGTTCGACTTCCTCGTAACGACTGGTCAGAAACTGGTTCATTTGGGACCAGTTGGGAAGCTCTTTCCTCGACTCTAGGGATTGCTCCCAGAGAGACAGGGATTCCTCCGGGAGCTTGGAGGAACACAGGTAGATAAGTATTGGGTCCCAGTCTGACACAGAAATTCCCTGTGATTTAAGGATAACGAGGCAATCGTTGATGGTGTTTTGGATCTTTTGTATACCTTCACTGTTTTTCGAGGTGACGGGAGTGATATTAAAAAGCATTTTTAACTGCTTATCTATCAAGATTCTTTTGTTTTCGAATCGGGCTCTTAACGCTTCCCACGCAAGGAGAAAGTTGTCGTCACACAAGGTATATTGTTTAACAATAGCTCCAGCTTTTCCTCGAGTTTTATTTCGAAGATGGAATAATTTTTGCGCGGGAGTCAATTTGGGATGGTTGAGGTAGACGGCAGTGAACATATCCCGAAAGGATGGCCACTCCTCATAACTACCGTAAAATATCTCAGTGTCGCACGGAGGTACTTTAATACAAGGAACAGAATTTTGGTTAAGGGAATAAGACTGGCGTGAGGTAAAACATGGTTCGGGAGGAACTACATGGAAGATTTTGAGTTGGTCTAAAATTTGAGATTTGCATATAAAGAAGCTTTCTGCACACAGCTGATATTTTTTAGTTGCCTCTTCCTTAAAATCGATCGAAACGACTTCCACTTCCGCGAAACAAACCTTTCTGTAAGAGGCCTGCAAAGCCTCCCACCGCTGGATGAGGACTTGAAGTTTCACCTCTAGCAAAGTGGAGTGTAATGGAGTGTGGTTGCTAAGTGACCTTGCTCAATCCCGACCCTTGCGTCCTCGTTCGTGCACTCTGGGCAACGGGAGCTACCTAGGCTCGCGGCAGAAAGACAGGGAGCCCCGGTGGGGCCACTCTGACATACTTGCTTTAAGGGCTCACCGAGGTTTTTGCGTAGCGTCTGTTCACCATGAGATGCGGCTGCAAGCGGGCGTCTGTCTTGAAGCAAGCGGCTCGCTATATAAATGTGTAAATATTTTCCAAAAACCCCGAAACGGGTTGTGCGCTGGGTTTGGGACCCGCCACGTAAAAAACTTAATTCCAATGAAAACAAAATCAAAGCCTCGGATGAGAACCCCCTTTAATGTTGACGACACGGCAAAACGAATAACGCATAATGATTTAGATATTAGGGCATGTACCGGGAATGTCCGGACTCAAGGGACGGTGCCGCTGCCCGACTGGTTGATGTCCTCGTAGGCGCAAAGGCCGACATCACCGCCCTGCAGGAAATGCGATGGACGGGGCAAGGAAAGACGACCATCGGTCCTTGTGACGTATACTACAGTGGCCAGACACGCGGCAAAGCGCGTGGTGTAGGATTCGTGGTGGGAAAGAGACTTCGCCGCCAAGTATTAGCGTTCACTCCTGTGGACGAGCTTCTCGCTGCGATCCGCATCAAGGCGAGGTTTTTCAACATAACATTTATCTGCGCCTATGCGCCGACTGAGGAGACGGACGACGCAGAGAAGGACTCCTTCTACGATAAACTTGAACAGACTTATGATCGCTGCCCCCAGCATTATATCAAAATCGTGCTCGGCGACTTTAATGCCAAGGTGGGCAAGGAAGGAGTCTTTGGTCCTACAGTTGGAAAATTCAGTCTCCACGATATAACATCCCCCAACGGCACTAGGTTGATTGACTTCGCCGCTTCCCGCAATATGGTCATAAGTAGTACCAGGTTCCAGCATAAGCGAATACACCAAGCCACCTGGCTGCCCCTGATCAAGGAACTAGAAACCAGATTGATCATGTCTTGATTGACGGCAGACATAGCTCCACCGTTCTGGACGTGAGTACACTGCGTGGTCCCAATATTGACTCTGACCATTATCTTGTCGCAGCCAAGATACGCACACGCCTCTGTGAAACGAAGAAAGTGCGCACAGTAACGGAAGGAAAGTTTGACGTCGAGAAGTTGCGCGTGACACAGACAGCTGATAATTTCTCCACTCGACTCTCACACCTGCTAGCAGAGGGCAATCCCCGACCTAACGATGTAACCGAGCAATGGAAGCATATCTCTTACTCATTGCGTACCGCCGCTGAGGCCACTATAGGGTTCCAGCGAGCCCGCAAGAACAACTGGTACGATGAGGAATGCAAAACTGCCTCGAAAAAAAGGACGCTGCCTACAAGGAGACGTTGCGAACGGGCGCAACCCGCAGTGTATGGCAACAATATCGTGAGGCAAAGAAGGAAGAGAGACGCCTTTTCAGAAAAAAGAAAAGTGAGGCCGAAAGGAGTGAGTGTGAGGAGCTTGAGATGCTGGCTGACAGGAATGATGCCCGAAAATTCTATGAAAAGATCCGGCGGATGACGGAAGGTTTTAAGACCGGGGCAAGCTCCTGTAAGAACAATAATGGCGACCTGGTAACCGACGTACAAAGTGTACTTAAATTATGGAGGGAGCACTTCTCCTCACTGCTAAATTGCGAGGGAGACGTCGAACCCGATACCCCAATCCCTGACGATGGAAAAGTCGTCCCTGACTATGATGAAGTGAGGATAGCGATATCCCGGCTCAAAAACAACAAAGCGCCTGGAAAAGACGGACTACCCGCCGAGCTGTTCAAACACGGAGGCGAAGAGCTGGTAAAAAGCATGCATCAGCTCTTATGCAGAATATGGTCAGACGAATGCATGCCTCCGGATTGGAATTTAAGTGTGCTTTGCCCAATCCACAAGAAAGGCGATCCCGCTAACCGCACCAACTACCGCGGAATTAGTCTTCTTAATATTGCATATAAGGTTCTTTCGAGCGTGTTGTGTGAAAGACTGAAGCCCATCGTAGACAAACTGATTGGACCTTATCAGTGTGGCTTTAGACCTGGTAAGTCTACCATCGACCAGATTTTCACGATACGCCAAATCCTGGAGAAGACCCATGATAAAAGAATCGACACACACCATCTCTTTGTCGATTTCAAAGCCGCTTTTGACAGCGCAAAAAGGAGTTGCCTGTATGCCGCCATGTCTGAATTTGACTTCCCTGCAAAGCTTATACGGCTTTGCCAAATGACGTTGAGCAATACCAACAGCTCCGTCAGAATCGGGAAGGACCTCTCTGAGCCATTTGAAACCAAACGAGGCTTCAGACAGGGCGACTCCCTTTCGTGCGATTTCTTCAATCTGATGCTGGAGAAGATAATTCGAGCAGCAGAGCTAAACCGCAGTGGTACAATCTTTTACAAGAGCGTGCAATTGCTGGCGTATGCCGATGATATTGATATCATTGGCCTTAACAACCGCGCCGTAAGCGCTGCCTTCTCTGGACTGGATAAGGAAGCGAAAAAAGTGGGTCTTGCCGTGAACGAGGACAAGACGAAGTATTTGCTGTCATCAAAGAAAGAATCGGCGCACCTGCGCCTTGGCAGCCATGTCACTGTTGATAGTTACAAATTTGAAACTGTGAGGGACTTCGTCTATTTGGGAACCAGTATTAACACCGAAAATAATATCAGTCTAGAAATCCAGCGGAGAATCACTCTTGCCAACAAGTGCTACTTTGGACTGAGTAGGCAATTGAGAAGTAAAGTCCTCTCTCGAAGAACAAAGATCACGCTCTATAAGTCTCTCATCATACCTGTCCTGATGTATGGCTCAGATTCATGGACAATGTCAAGAGAAGATGAGATGGCCCTTGGAGTATTTGTGAGAAAAGTTCTCCGGAAGATTTATGGTCCTTCCCGTGATGCCAACGGCGAGTATCGAAGGAAATTTAATGAACGAATTAAAGCCCAAAGACTCCGAATTAAAGCCCAAAGACTCCAGAACAGAAGGTTTTCCTATCGTCGCCTGAATTCGGCAGCAGAGGAAGGGGGATGCCTCGACTGAGATGGAAACAACAGGTGGAGGATGACTTGAACTTTCTTGGGGTTTCCAATTGGCGTCAGTTATCGCTAAAAAGGAATGAATGGCGTGCTTAGGCGGTTAAGCGCCAATAAATGATGATGAAAGTGTCTGTTTGCTCAGATGGATCTAAATAATACAATAAATCTTTTTACTGAAATGAAACTAGCTACAAATCCCAATAGACGCAAGCTGACAAAAGTTGAAAAACAAAAGATGACGATAAAAATTGGTAACTCCACTTAACTTATTTTTCCCTGAAGGCGCAAGACACTGGTGGTAATACGGAAGAGATTCCCAAAGACCCCACTAAATATACGTTTGGTGTGTTAGAAATGTACGTGTGGTATATATAAACGTGTTTAGATGCAAATAATCCTGTGCAAAAATTTTTTTTCGTAAAGTTGTTTTTGTTTTAGCAATAATTTTTTGTACGCAAGCAACTTTTTAACGCGTTTGATAAATTTGGTTTGGATAAAATTCTGCGAGCAACAAGTGGGAAATTAACTTTTTCCGAACACCCTAATACTCGCTTTTTGCTTTGCTTGCACACTCGATGAATATTTATTTCTCCAGCTATCGATAGCTAAACCGATTGAAACGGCTGGAAAAGAACAAGCAAGTTGTTGTTTTGCTTTGCTTTTGTGTACCCAAACGTTTGTAAACATTTATCTATCGTTGCACATATGTATGTACGTAGCTATGCCCGTGTGCACGACTTGGTTATGTGGGAAAACCGTCTAAGATGCAAAAACGAAAACGTTAATTTCGGGAGAATTTAATGTAGATGATATAGAGATAATATAAATGTATGTAGAACACCACTTTTATATAGTAAATCACTACTAGTAGATGATAGGTGATATTTTAATAAAGAATTGCTACTGCAAATAGCTTATGCCTATGTGCTTAACTTTTCCCACAGCTGGGTATAATAATGCCAGCAAGGCAATGTATATATGTACGTAAAACGCACGAAGAACGGCACAAAGGAATTGTTGGAAATGGGGTGAGCACTTTGAAAAATAACGGGATCGTACAAGCGTGCATATACTTATATATATATATCGATATATATATGTCCGTATATGCAAAATAACGGATTCCGTTATGTCCAACAAACTGTATTTTTTGCTTTGAATTTTCACTGAATTTCAACTTACGTGCGTATAATTGAAGTTCTCATGCCTTTTTTCGCAGCTTTATCGTCTCCTGCAGCTAATTTAAGTTGGCGCTCCAAATGGGTGCTCCTTTTACTTCGCTTGTAATACACCGCCAATGAATTTTGAAAATTCCTTTGTTGGTTTAAAACTGGTGATTCTTTTGCACTAAATGCACTTTTAGGGGACTTTATAATGGTCTATAACACTTTTGGGAAGCACAAATTGTATTTAAATTAGAAATTTTAAGAAAGCACAATTTTTAGTCAGCACACGCGCATGGAGAAAATTCGAATGAGAAAATTGTAGAGATGAGATCGCATGAACAGTGTTGTTCCTCTTCGGTTGCGTTGCCACTGTTACAAATTTGGCTCGCAAGGACCAATCCCAGTGGGAAAAGGTAATATATAGCAATGCATAAAGTAATGTATAGCTCCTATAGACTATACATAAAAACATGCATGAATTTTTCTACAGCGATGTCATAGGAAAAGTAATGTGTCGCTCGCCTACAAAACTAAAGCTACATGCTTACATTACTTTTTATATTAATTTTTATAAATGAAAAGATGCATTACCTTTCAAGAATGAAAATATGCACTACAAGGGAGACATTATATCTTGCTTTGCCTTTCTTGAATGAAAAGATGCTTTACAAGGGACATATTTAATTTTGCATAACATTTCATGAATACATATCTATAATAACTTTCCTTGTGGAATAACAAGGACATTAACGCGCCATGAGGCTATACAGCGGTAGAAGAGAGAAGGTCCTATTTTTGAATGTTCTCGCCATTCAGCTCGTCATGTCGACCAGCTCCTGGATTCCCTAACTGTGAGTTTTGAAAAGTAAACACTTTTCCCATATATTTTAAATGGCGAAGAAGTTAACATTTCAAAACTCACTGAGTATAGGTACAGGTGGGCGTACAACCAAGATGAGTGCACAAAAAAAATAACATAAAACAAACCTAAACAAAAAAGGCAACGGCGTCGTAGGTACTCCAGACGGTTTCTGGAAAGCCTCACAGCAGCAGGGAAAGCGGTAGAGATGTACGAAAAAGAACAGCGGCCACAGCAGAGGATTAATTTTTAATTTAAATATTTATGTTTTTGATTGTTTTTGTTTTAAGGTTTTGTAGCTTTTTTTTGAAGTTTGAATTTTTTTACAAAGCCTGCTTCTGTGAGAAACAAATTTTCAAACTACAAATAAAAAGCGACACATTACTCCCTTCCTTGCTTTTGGTATGATTTTTTCTTATAACAAAATTCGTACATGTTTTCATGCACGAAAAACAATTTTTTTTTAAAACTACAAATCAAAAATTGAGCGACACATTACTCCCTTCCTTGCTTTTGGTGTGATCTTTTCTTATAACAAAATTCATACATATTTTCATGCATGGAAAAAAGTAATGCATTACCTACTTTCCCACTGGGATGTTAAATATAGAGGGATTTGAGAGCTTGCGATTTCAAATGCAATATTATAAAGTTTATTCACTTTAAACTTAAAGGTAACAGAGTTAAGGTATTGGAATTCTGGTTTTAACTCTATGTACAAGATATTTACACGGAATATTTGCCAAAAGGGATTTTGGGAAAATAATGAAATTGATGAAATTAAATGTATATTTGATAATGATACTTAGATATATGTTTTGGTTGATTGATGATAATGTTGGTTGTTATCCTTCGTGTTGAGGTGATATTCGCCACGTTAATAACTTTGATGAAAAAAATACTATGATTAAAGAATACTTTGTCGTAGATACGTAGTTCTTCGGTGATGATAATGAAAAGAGAGAGCGAGAACATCCCTCGCACTTCCCTTTATAGCACAGCACGTCACTGGAAGGCAACTCCAATGAGTGAATTGGAAATCTTGGATGGCAACTCCAGTACATTGTTCTCATGCAGAGATGCATTTGAGAAGTCTCCAACTTAGTTTTTGGGTTGCCTGATCGCAAGCAATCCCTACAAGTGAAGGCAAGTCACATTACCCTTTAAGTGAACGCAAGTCACTTAAACACCAACTATTTTTGAAAACTCCTTTTATATAAAGTTCTTTTAAATAAAGAGACACTAAATTTCGGTTCTGGCTATGTTGTGAATCTGTTTTGTCATTTGAAATCGCGGTTTAAGATTTCGATGGGTCTAATTTTTTAAGTCGACTTAGGCTGTTTTGGCATATGACCACTTATCTATGTGTGCCCATTGGAGCAATTTTCAATAAATAATGACTAAAAGAAGAAATTAGGGTCACATATTATAGAATAACTAACATATCCATCCATGGAAACAACTCACTCCTTATTGATAAATTATTATCTTGAAATTTTTAAAGTTTCAAAAATAGTGTTTTCAGGCTCTAAAATAAGGGTGTTTCTCAAGAGATAAAAATACGAATTTTTCATGAACTCTAGTCCTTACCTTCAGCTTCTAATACCTCAACATTTTGTTTTGTTACTTTCATACTAAGGGCATCTGCTGATCGATTTTTTAAGGCATAATTTAAAAATTTTTTCAATAATTTAACTCAAAACTGATTGCTTTTTTTTCGAAAAATCGGTTATATTTTGCAATTTACTATATCATTACAATGTCAAGATTATTTGAAGATGAATATTTTCGTACTTTTAATTGCTGCTGAGATAGAGGAACGAAGCTATGGTATTTTCTCGTATCTTTGATGCTGTTAATGTTTTTAAATCTTTCATTTAAAAAGATTTCAGCAGCTTCAACGTCCAAACTAGTTATATAAAAAAATGTTATGCCTTTAATTGCTTTTGAACAAAAATCAAACATTGACTTTGGGGTTAGTATGTGATCTTCTGCAGTTCGCTGCAAGCTGGCTTTCCTTACGGTACGTTTGATTGTACCTCCTGCGCCATCACATGGGCTTTTGCCGTGGGAGGTAGCAAAGAAATGCCACTCTGCCTCCAATCCAAAATCATCGTTGTGATGGCACACATTAACAAAATTTTTTTTATTTTTGTACTGGGCAGCGGACTTGTCACTGAAGTAGTACATTTTTTTAAACTGTGGATAGTTTATTTTAATATGGTCCAAAAATATTTTTGGGAATGAAAAAAAAAAGATACAGTATGGTGGTTTAGATAATCACTTATCACACAGAAAGTTTTCGTTTTAAGTACGCCGTCTTCTTTAAAATATATCACAAAAGGGTGAAGAGTAGCTTGGTTTTTTGTCCAATGAAAGGGCTCTACCTCATCGTGCACAATAAACGAATAATTTTCTGAAAAGTCAACTAGTGTTATGCACTCTGTATTATCTTTCAAATTTTCCTTGAGATACTTTAGGTACTCAGCTTGTTTATTTGAAATAAAATGATGAGCCTTTAAAGCTATTAACTGTTGCTTTATATCATCCTTGAATTCTCCTATAGTTTTTACTATAGTTATTAAATTGCAGCGATCAGTAGAAAACCATTGTTTAAATTGTATTTCAGATGAAAGTTCACATTCTCCGCATATGTCAGAATCAATAACTTCAGTGCCTGGACATATTGTACAACGCGAAAACATGCAGTCTTCACACGAACTATCACAAACTATTTTTTAAGCAATTCTTTGTATGTTTTATTAGCCTTGCACGCCGTCAACATCAACTTAATATTCTGATGAATCAAGCAAACACACACTGAATGGGTGCCACTCGCTCCAGCTAATACACAGTGCTTCGGACGCAGTGAGGCAAATGACGAGAACCCTATCTTTAGCCGTGGATATATTTCTTTAAATTTTTCATATATTTCTCTAAGGTTTAATAAGATTAAACGTTTTTGTTCTTTAGACTTTACATTATTATCGTCACGCACAGTTATCCAATCTTTTTGTCCCGGCATTAATCTACTTATTTCATCATCTTCATAAAATTGTTTTACTTCTTCCACAGTTTCACTTTTTAACTGATGCCCACTCTCTTTTTGTGGAGGCTTCCGTAATACTCCGTATCTTTTTCGCAGTTTTTTAGCATTTTTAATGAGGTATTCACTACACCCAAATTCTGCCTTTATTTTTGCAATTGTCCACTTCCTTGGTAATAAAGTTAAAATTTGATATTTTTCATCAAATGTTGATGAAGCCTTAAATTTACTTTTCATTTCTTCGATCAAGTCCAAATAGTCTAAATTATGACAGTTATGATCACTAGCCTTAGCCTTTTCTTCACTTTCCACAATGTCAAAAGATGATTGTAATTTGTTTCTTATTTTTCTTGATATTTGGTCCACTTTTTCATCGATTTTACGTTTTCTCTGGTGTACGCTTAATTTTGGAATTGGCGGAATCGGTGATTCCTCGAGAATTGAACATATTTTATTCAGTGAATTTAGTGCCTCATATGGAGGTTCAAATGACACTTCACGATTATTTTAAAGTCCTTAAAAGGCGCTTTGCTTAAATTTTCAATACAGCGTGTACCAATTGCTCGTCCCGGTTTGAGATTCAAAATTTCATTTTCTTCACAAAATGCTATGCTAATTTCTCTGACTTTTGTGACTTTTTAATAGGAGTTTTATGGGTATTCAATGGATCACAGCATTGTCTCCCAAAAAAATGAGAGTAGTTATCGACATATTTTTTATGATGATAGGTACAGATATTATTAAAACCAACTGCTTTTATTCGTTTTGTTAATAAGTATTTATCACTTTAATTTATATTGTCTTCACTAATTAACTTCGACGAACGTGAAAATGACAGTTTATGGCAATTTTCTTGCAGCATTAAACCGATTGAGCACTCCATATTATCCCGGGACTCCGAAAATCACCAGAACCGAACGAAAAATTCGCGACTTATTCAAAGATAACATACAAAATCGGCTATAATTTGCAACTTAAAAAAAGGCATTATGATTTCAGCAGATGCAAACAGCCAAAACCGCTATGTTTTTTTTTATTTTTTATTTGACAGTGTTTAGTTAAACAAAGTATGCAAGTTTATAAATTACTTGATACAAGCTTTCTTTAGTCCTTATTTATTGAAAATTGCCCCAATGGGCACACATAGATAAGTGGTCATATGCCAAAACAGCCTAAGACGACTTAAAAAATAAGACCCATCGAAATCTTAAACCGCGATTTCAAATGACAAAACTGATTCACAACATAGCCAGAACCGAAATTTAGTGTCCCTTTATTTAAAAGAACTTTATATAAAATGAGTTTTCAAAAATAGTTGGTATAAATTTGACTGTAAAAAAATGTTTTTTTTTTTTTAAATTATGCCTTAAAAAATCGATCAGCATAGGCCCTTCGAATGAAAATAACAAAACAAAATGTTGAGGTATTTGAAGCCAAAGGTCAGGACTAGGATCCATGAGAAATCCGTATTTTTATCTCCTTGTAAACATGTCCGTTTTCGAGCCTGAAAACCATGATTTTTGAAAATTGACAAATTTCGAGATAATAATTTATTTATAAGGAGTGGGTTTTTTGGCCGATGGATGGGTTAATTTCTTCTAGGATATGTACCCTTAATTTCTGACAAATATTGAGTGGCTACTTAAAACAGTAAAGACTCCAGAGCCGGCTAAAGTTGACGAAAATCGATCAAAAAATACGTATTTTCAGTACCGGGTTTTTAATACCAGGTACTTACTATATTATTTAATATTTATATTTAATCAAACTACTATCTTTTCCCTTTAACACGCTATATCGAATGTAAAGATATCTCTAATGGAAACATTTTTACAGCTAAATTAGTGTAAGCCTAAAAATGACGTTTTTCAAACTTTGAAACTTGACCAGTCCGAAACCAGTGGTTATAAAAAATAAATGTGTGTCAATATGTTCCTTTAGGACCCTAAAGAAGGGTCCCTAAAAATTTGAGCGAAATCCGAGGCTAGTCAGCAACGATTTTTGCTAATATTAGACGTTTTCATATGGATTTTCCCCTTTAGCTTTTAATACCTGAACATTTCGTTTTGTTATTTTCATACTAAGGGTGTCTGCTGATGGATCTTCTTAGCCATTACATTTTTTTAAGGTAAATTTTCGAATATTTTTTGGAAGTTTTTTCAAGCAACTTTTACATAGTCTTAAAGTTGATGCTTCCAACTTTCCAACAAAAAAAACCGCGTGCAATTATCGTAACTATCAAAAAATAAAAGAGGAAATTTTTTTTTGTCGTACAGAAAAACTGCTAAATCCCTTTTTAGTTTTGAAAATCAAAAAACTAAAACCTGTTAAGTTATAAATTTTTGGATTGGGGCTATACAACGTCAGGCGATTAACAAACTATATGCAGGATTCGACCCTTAGGCTAACATTTAAGGATATATTTAGGTTAGGTTCAAGTGGCTGCCGCAGAGGCACACTTAGGCCAGTTTTGAAAGGCCCGTTGTGATACCACCAACACAAGGAAAGTCAGTCCCGGGACCCAGCCATATGGAAAATCCCTGAGTTGTTGGGATTTTCCACATAGCAGAATCCCGGGACTGACACTCCTAAACCGACACCGTTACTCCTCCTCGAACCACTTAGATGACTTTATGAAGCCCATCAAGTCCTTTATGTCCATTTCCGCGATCTGGCTTAGGCTATCCAGGAACGGAACTCCCAAAAAGCGCGTTCTCGCGCCGCTTAAAGCCGGACAGTTGCAGATGAGGTGCTCCACTGTTTCCTCCTCCTCATCATCTTTGCCACTCCTGCAGCATCGTCGGTAGGGCACACCTAGCCTTTCTGCATGCCTACCAATGAGGCAGTGACCGGTTAATACCCCTATCAATATGCAGATTTCCCTCCTAGTTAGGGCATAAATGCGTCTAGACCTTTTAAGATCCCATTTTGGCCAGGTTTGTTTCGATATGCGACACCCTGGGGATAGCAGCCATCTTTCGTTGGCTTGACGGAGTGTGTGCTCCTTCAGCATTAGTTTGCATGTGGCAAACGGCATACCTAAGCGCTCTTTATCCTGAAGAACCTGCTTGGTCGTGCCCTGCCTGGCAAGCTCGTCCGCCTTACAGTTTCCCTCAATGTCCCTATGTCCCGGGACCCATATGAGGTTTACGCGGTTCTGTTGGGCCATCTCCTGAAGAGATCGACGACAGCTGAGCGTCAGTTCAGAGTTGAACGTGTATGAGCCAAGGGATATGATGGCCGCTTGGCTATCGCTGAAAATAGCGATATCTTCTCCGATAACACGTTTGCTTAACCAGGCCGCGGCGTCCAGGAGTGCCGAGACTTCCGCCTGGAAGACGCTACAATGATCAGGTAGTCTGAAGGAGAGCTCAAGGTCCAAATCCCTTGAATAAACTCCTCCTCCAACTCTGCCGTCCAACTTCGAGCCGTCGGTGTATATGGAAGTGCCACCATTTGTTTCGGGACACCAATCCGTCCTCTCCCAGTCTTCTCTGCTGGGAATGTTTATTTTGAAACAGCTATCCCCGACTGTAGTAGTCGCACAACGATCTGTGCTTAGAGGGAGAAAGCTGTAAGATTCCAGAATACTGGAGTGTCCAATAGTACCTGCAGCCCAACTGGAGGTTTCTCTTAGGCGCAGAGCTGATGCCGCCGCTGACCGAAACCCTTCCAGATCAAGTGGCAAAATGCCCAGAATGACCTGGAGGGCTTCGTTGGGCGTTGTCCTTAGCGCACCGCTTATACAGATCATATTGGATCTATGGACTTTCCGCAACAGATTCAGGTATGTTGCCTTGCTCAGCGCAGGCCACCATACGACGACTCCATAAAGCATGATTGGGCGAATGATGGCCGTGTAGATCCAACTGCATACTGTAGGGCTGAGCCCCCATTTTTTGCCAATGGCTCTTTTGCATGTGTAAAGAGCGATGCAAGCTTTCTTCTGGCGCTGAAGAACATTCTCCTTCCAATTCAATTTCCTGTCCAGGACTATGCCTAGAAACTTGGCCTTATCCGACAAGCCCAGGCGCGTGCCATCTAGTTCTGGTAGGCTTAGTGGCGGTATTTTGTACCGGTTGGTGAAGAGGACAAGTTCCACCTTCCCTGGGTTGATACTAAGTCCGCAGCGAGAGGACCACGTCGAAACTTCTCGCAGTGCTACTTGCATCAGGTCACACAGAGTTTGTGGGAACTTGCCTCTGAATGCAATAGATAAATCGTCTGCGTATGCCACTATCTTCCCGCCCCCCCAGCTTGTGTCACGTAGCAACGAGTTGACTGTGAGGTTCCATAAAAGCGGGGAAAGAACACCACCCTGGGGTGTTCCCCTTGTGACATAACGTGATAACTCAACCGTACCAAGTGAAGAAGCTATTTTCCTTCCCCTTAAAAGTTGGTCAATTAAATCAGTTAGAGGTCTATCTACGCCCAGATTAGTTAGAGCGGAGTTGATAGCCTCCGGGCTTATATTGTTGAAAGCCCCCTCAATGTCTAGGAGGGCCACGAGACAGTAGTCCTTTTCACACAGCGATTTCTCAATGACAGACACTAGGCTGTGCAGAGCGGTTTCTGTTGATTTACCCTTGGTGTATGCATGCTGATAGCTAGAGATAAGGTTGCTATCAATAGTTGTTAAGAGGTAGTCGCTTAGTATCCTCTCAAAGGTTTTTAGTACAAAGGACGAGAGACTGATCGGTCTGTAGTCTTTTGGCTCGTAGTGAGATGCCTTCCCAGCCTTAGGGATAAACACTACCGTGGCGCTTCTCCAGGAGCCCGGAATGTGGTTGAGAGCCAGGCAGGCTGTGAAGAGAAATACCAGCCATTTATCTGATGTCTCCAACGTGTTTATAAGTTGCGCGGGGATAATCCCGTCCGGCCCGGCAGCCTTATACGGTTCAAAGCTCTTAACTGCCCACCTTACTCTTTCCTCAGTGATGGGTATATTTACTGCCAGGTTTGTTGCAGGTGCTAGTGGTGCATCATGCAGATTCCCCGGAAAATGTGTATTCAAGAGCAGCTCAAGGGTTTCCTCTTCCGTGCTGGTCCAGGATCCGTCAGGTTTTCGCAGATAGCTGATGGTTGTTTGACTTTTCGAGAGGACTCGTCTAAGTCTCGCTGTGTCGTCGACCTTTTCGACGCCAGTGCAGAAATTTCTCCACGAGGTTCTCTTCGCCTGTCTCAGAGCTTTTTTGTAGGCCCTTAGTTTAGCTTTATATTCGTGCCAATGAGGCTCCGAGCCGAAGCTCTTGGCCTTGTTAAATTGTTTCCGGCATGATATTCGGAGCGAGTCCAAATCGTAGGACCACCAATGTGGCCTGTGTTTGCCGCGTGGTTTTGGCACTGGACAAGCCTGTCCTAGAGCATTTGAGAGCGCCGATGTAAATGTGGTAACAAGATCCTCCAGCTCCTCTACTGATGAGGGGGCTTGTGAGGGCAGTACTGGTAGGTCTCTGTCTAATATTTCATTGTGTAACTGCCAATCAGTGTTACGTGGATGGCGCTTCATGATTGGTTGTTCTACAATAAAGTCTAAAACCATTTCTATGTAACGGTGGTCGGAGAAAGAATGTTCTTCCAGAACCCGCCATTTTCTGACCCACTCATAAGCGCCTTCACTACAGATAGTGAGGTCTATGACCTCCCTGCGGGTCTTAGTGATAAAAGTAGGCTCATTACCCACGTTGCAAATCACCAGGTTGGTTGTTAAGAGGTAATCAAACAGAGACTCGCCCCTGGCATTGATGTCGGAGCTCCCCCATTGGACATGGTGAGCATTAGCGTCCGCTCCAATAATAAGATTACCCGTGCAGAAATTTGACACCAGGTCTTTCACCTCCGTTTGTGGTGGGGGTTCTTCGGCGTCGTAGGGCATATAGACCGAAGCCACCGTCAGGCGGGTGCTGTCGACCGTTAGACTGATAGCGGTAATATCCCCATTGGTGTAATTAGGTAGGAGAAAGGAGTTCAACTCAGACTTGACCAGAATACACGTTCTGACTTTGCTCTCCTCGCTGGCTCGAATGAGCTTGAAGCCCTTAGTCCCCAATCCGCAGATTCTCGAGCTATTGACCCAGGGTTCTTGGATGAGGACCACATCCACGTCGCCGTCCCCATATCGTCGAGGTTTGCCCCATCCCGGAGGTTGCCTATCAACGACGAGTTGTTCCGATTAACTGCCCGATATGGCGTTGCAGGTGTCTTGCTGTCTGTAGCGTTAGATGTTAATCGCTCAGCGTTGGCTGCTACCACCGTGACGTCGAGGGCTTCTTCGTCCTGTAGGCTGTCCTCCATCTCCGAGTTGTTCACAGCACTATCGCCAAGGGACGTGGCGGATAACATGCTTTCCGCATCGGAATCCTCCGCTTCCTCTTCTGGTAATTCGTTTTCCGGTTCCCCCGGAGCAGCCGATAAGGCAGCGCGCTGAGCATCACCACGATATACGTGGATAACGATCTGGCCTACGCTGTAATGTACTAGGCCATTGCACCTTTTGAGGGGCTCGATTGACTCTTTATTCATGGTGAACACCACCTGTCTGTCGGGCCCTACCGCATCCCCGACCAGATTGACACTCCAGTCATGCGTTGGCAGGGACGGATTCATTAGCCGTAGCATCCCGAGAATTCTCTCGGGTTCGTCAGGGATGGCCGGAATCCACGCCCTTGCCCTTGGACGAGCTGGAATGTCCTTCCAGTCGACGACTTCTATCTTTGCGCCCTTGTAGACTTCACCCAGCTTAGCAGCTGCTGCCTTGTACAGTGCTACGGTTTTTGCATCCTCGCATGCGAGTAATTTTATCTGACCCTGGTGCCAACCCGCATCCGTTACTCGCGCCGAAATACCCGGAAACTCTGGAGCAACATTGAGAAGAATGTTGCTGAGTTCATTTCGCACGTAACGCCACCGGTCCTTAGGGATGGCCAGACGGTCATTGCCTCGGTCAAGGACGCCTATGGGGATCCTGTCCTTGGTTACCTCAGCAAAGCTTAGTTTGCCCGCTCCAGGGGTCTTCTGATGCCGCTTGGGAGGGGGATTTAACTCCAGGTCCGATCTCTGGCGCTTGAAAGGGTTAACTTTTAACCTCTTTGGCATGTACGAATTTTGGAAATCCGGTATCACAGCTTTCGCTAGCTCTACCGATTTACTGGAATTCGGCGACAGCGATTCCTGCGGTACCCCTTCATACCTCTTCAGGATCTTTGCAGCCAATCTTTTCTCGTGGTATGTGAAGCGGCGGGGAGATGTCTCCTGGGAGTGCGGACCCGTAGTTGCCATCGCGGTCGCTCTCCTTGCCGAAATCTCAGTTGCAGCTTCCTTCTCCTTCGAAACTCCGAGGCCAGGTCGTGAGACCGCTGCCACAGACGTAAAGATACTGGTTTTCATATCAGCGGTTGATGGGAGTTTGGCATCCGCCGTTGTCCGCTTAGTTGCGTTGGCAACCGCACTGGTGCTAGCTCCCATCAAGTCAATCTTAGTCGATAGAGGGTTGGTTGACCGACTCGTAGTTGCCATCGCTGTCGATCCCCCCCTTGATTGTGGAACGGAGGTTGTCCTCCGGCGTTGTTGTTGCTTTCTCGCCTGTTCCTCCATAGCTCTCCTTTGCTGAGGAGTGAAATTAGGCGTTGTTTGTTTTTTAGTTTTATCGTATTTATTTGGGTTATTTGAGTTCATCTTGTTCGTACGACCCGTCGCCGGACAAGGCCAGCTTAGGGTCAAGGGAAGAGTAGGGGAAAATGTGTCGTCCGCCGCGGCAGAGCCCCGTACCGCGGTAAGGCCATGCTTACTCTCTGAGGCGACCCGGTATCAGAGAGGCTCCGTTCAAATACAGCCACGATTTGCCTCCCGGCTGCAAACGTCCAATGGGCACGGTTTCGCATAACACCCTGGATTGGGAGGGGGAAGATCTTTGTCGTCGCGCCAGAGAGGCTAGGCTGCTCTCGTGATGAAGTGCCGTACGGAGCTATGATCACAAGGGCAGCGTAGCCCTGTGGCTATCGACTTAAGCCCTCGTACCGCGGCAAGGTATCCACCCTTCACGAGGGGGGGGATATATTTAGCCTCTACTGTAAAATATGTTTTTTGGTCGTTAGCAGGCTTACACTCTTAGGCGAAGACATACTTCTTTTTCGAAACAATTTTAAACGAGAAAATTACTGGTATCAGTCCAACATTTTTATTAGAAGATGCAGCTATTTGGGAACAAAATTTGAACTACCTTTCGGCCAAAAAAATTATTACAAAACTATTGGTTGTAAGTGACATTGCCGAAAGAGGGGTCTCACTTATAACACGGTTCAATGCAGTTTTGACGCATCAGGTGCAACAAAACAGTTCATCCTCCAAACGATGGAAAATTATTATAAGGCTTTGCCATTGAAAAAATACTCCAAGTTGCAATTCCTAGAATATTTGAACAACAACTATCCCAAAATTTCTGCCAGACCCTAGTTGCAAAACTTAACTAACTTATAACTGCAACATTACTTTTATTTAAGTTTTTTCTTTGCAGTTTTCACTATTTTAATTTTAACTAAATCCTGCTACCAAGGATTGAATTGAATTGGAAATATACATACATATGAGTAACAGAAAAAATAAATTCTAATTAAAATTTTAGTTTTTTTTTAATTTTGAATGATGTATGTGAGACATTCCATCGTGACTCCTGGGACATTTGACTCGAGAGCTTAGTCAACTTTGACTTAATAAACTGACATTGGGATTTCAATTGCAATGAAATATATATATCGGCATGGATAAATATCCAATACAATAAATGCATTAAAAGAATTGGCGAAATAACAACAAATAGCTTTATAACTACTCAGTAAGTGAGTGTGCCTCCTGGGAAACCGAAAAATCCCTTTGTTGCACCTTTGTGAGCACGAAAACGAATTTTAGCTTTACAGTTCAACTTTGAACTACAATTTGTATATGATCGAAAGTACATACTACATAGTATCATATTCTTTAACAAGTAAGGAAAGCTGTCTTCGGCTGTGCCGAAGGCTAAATACCTTTCATGAATAAGCGTCACGATTTTCACTTATTGATCCCCAGTACAGCCTGTGTGAATTTAACTTTAGCTCATACCGAAATTATCGGAGCTATCGATTATATGGGGACGATGTGTTATGTTGGTCCAATCTCATTGATTTTTAACATCGACATTCCACATTCTAAAATAGCAACATTTACGAAATTTCACGTTTCTACCGATATAATTACAGGAGTTATCTACCTAAATCCGTTTATCGGAACAATCGATTGTATGGGGGCTATGTGAAATATTTATCCCATTTCAATGATTTTCAACATCGATATTTTACATATAAAAATAGCGATGCTTCCAAAATTTCACGTTCCTATGTGTTTAATTACAGGACTTATAGCCCAAAATCCGCTTATCGGAATAATCGATTGTATGGGAGCTATGTGAAATATTTATGCCATCTCAATGATTTTCAACATCGATATTTCGCATATAAAAATAGCGATACTTCCAAAATTTCACGTTCCTACCTATATAATTACAGGAGTTATCTACCAAAATCCGTCTATCGGAACAATCGATTGTATGGGGGCTATGTGAAATATTTATCCAATCTCGATGATTTTCAACATCGATATTTCACATATAAAAATAGCAATACTTCCAAAATTTCACGTTCCTACGTGTTTAATTACAGGAGTTATAGCCCAAAATCCGTTTATCGGAATAATCGATTGTATGGGAGCTATGTGAAATATTTATTCCATCTCTATGATTTTCAGCATCGATATGTCACATATAAAAATAGCAATACGTCCAAAATTTCACGTTCCTACGTGTTTAATTACAGGAGTTATAGCCCAAAATCCGTTTATCGGAATAATCGATTGTATGGGAGCTATGTGAAATATTTATCCTATCTCTATGAGTTTCAACATCGATATTTCACATACAAAAATAGCAATACTTACAAAATTTCACGTTCCTACGTGTTTAATTACAGGAGTTATAGCCCAAAATCCGTTTATCGGAATAATCGGTTGTATGGGAGCTATATGTTATATTGGTCCGATCTTGCTGTTTCCGACAAATGATTCCTATATTGGAAAATGGTGGCCGCATACCAAATTTCAGCCAAATATCTCAAAAACTGAGGGACTAGTTTGCGTTCAAACAGACAGACGGACAGACGGACATGGCTAAATCAACTCATCTCGTCATCCTGATCATTTCGGTATACTTATTGATGGGTCTATCTCTTCTTCTTCTCATATTTACAAACATCGGACCAAAGTTATAATACCATTTCATGTTCATGAAAGGTATAAAAATAAGATCAGTATTGGCTTTTAGAAACTTTTGGCTAACATGGGTTAAAACGTATAAGTTTTTTATTTCATGACGTTATCATCATATAATTATGGTATAAATAATATTAGGTTATAAAAAAAAAGATTTAAAAACTTATTGCTATCAAATTTGAACTCAACTGCATTAAAATGAAATAAAGTGCATCAGTGGTCAAAAGTGTTAATCCAAAAATATTCACGAATCTCCAAATTATATAAAATACATTTAAAATGTTCGAACTTCCCAAGGTACTTCCAGCCAAACTATCAATTCTACTGTTTTTTACCATAATATAACAAAAAAACTTTATTCTTTTGATTTTCCGAACTACAAAAATAAATATTTAAAAAAAATTATTAGCATGGGTTAAAGTGCATTCAATTCTTCATTCAACGTTACCAAGCTCATATAATTCACGTTCTTAGAAATACCAAAAAAGCGCTTCAAAAAAATGCTTTTCACAAAATTTTGCATATAATTGCACAAAAGTGCAACAAAGTGCATCAGTTTTTACATAGGAACACATAATAAAGAGTTAGAACTAGTTTTCTGTTTGTATTTTTTTTACCCCATTTTTGACCTTTAGGTGCTGGGGACCTGGGATTTTCCCACTAGGGGTAACTTAATGCAGATCTTATTTTTTTGCTCAGGCTATCGGAAAATGCGCGGGGAGCGAACATACAGATATGTTGGTCTTTTTCATATATTCGGCGGGTGCTTGTGGAAAGTTACGAGTTACGCAATGATGTTGAAAACAAATTAAGAAGAAATTATGTATTAGAATTAATATTATTCGCTTTTATGGAATACTTTATTAAACGATGTTATTCAGTAGACAGTTTTAATAAGTAGAAGTAATAAAAGGAATTAGAAGAAGAATTAACAAAAGTAATGTGTGTGTTCAGTGTTACTCCGCTCACAAAGCAGTGCTGCCGAATGTTTAGATTCCTTTGTTTGTTACAATGTATTTTCAACACTCCCACTCATTGTTGCAAACAAAATGAAAGTTATGATGTTAATTCCATTAAGCTACAGAGATATTGATGTCGATTCTTGTTCAACGGCTTAGTTAGAATGTCTGCTACTTGTTCATCGGTGCTAACATATTCTAAGTCGAACTGACCATCTTGATACTTTTCTCTGATGAAATGGTATTGCACGTCAATATGTTTAGTGCGTTTGTGGAATACCGGATTCTTAACTAGACATATTGCGCTCTGGTTATCCACATACAATTTCGCATTCAAATTCGATTTTAATAACAGTTCAGTCAAGAGTCCTTTTAACCAAACTAATTCTTTGACAGCTTGACATGCCGCGACATACTCGGACTCTGTCGAAGAAGTTGCAACAGATTGTTGTCTCATTGATGCCCAACTAATGACACCAGATCCAATGTTAAAAACATAACCACTAGTTGACCTTCTTGTTTCACTATCTCCAGCATAGTCAGCATCACTATATCCGATCAGATTTAACTGACTATCACTTTTATAAAGGATACCAACTTGGATTGTTCCCCTCAAATACTTCAGGATGCGCTTGACTGCATTTACATGGGCAGAAGTTGGTTTGTCGAGGTATCGACTTACAACCCCGATGGCATAACTTATATCCGGCCGTGTTCCAGTTGCCAGATACATTAGGCTTCCTACTGCTTTTCGATGTGGATATTCTGTGTCTCGTTCATCATTCACGAAGTCGCCAAGATTCTGATTATGATCTATTGGCGTTGACACAGGCTTACATTCCATCATACCGAAACGATTTAGAACTTTCTTGGCATAGGCAGCTTGATGTATATATATTGATCCATCTTGCAGCCGTTGAACCTCTAGCCCCAAAAAACGATTGACATCCGATACTTTTACCTCAAAATTTTCTTGTAAATGTAAAATGATTGCGTCGATTCCACCAATCAAACGATCTGGAGGCTTGACTCCTAGGCGCAAATCATACCGTTGGTTGTTTCTTTGACCTACGCTTTCCTCTTGCGCATCTTCAAAATTCTCTTCATCGCTTGCAACAGTTTCACTGTTCGATTTTTGATGCTGAACAATAACGTCGTCCTCACTATCAGAGCTGTCATGTGTAATGAACTTTTTGGACTCAACTTCATTAAAACGAACATTGCAGCTGAGAAAAATCTTTTGGTTATCTGGATCATATAAACGAAAATTCTTGATGGTGGGCTCAAACCCAACCAAATGAACCTTCTTTGCCTTTGGATCCCATTTTCTACGACCTTTTTGTACCGGGATTTGGACATAACACTCATCATCATCATCATCATCATTTATTAACGTTATAAGTACAGTAAAACTTGAAGTTTTTAAGCGTACAAATATACACATTAGGTAACATGTTTAAACTTAACCTAAAATTTTAACAAAGGTATAAATTACAAGCTTATAGAACTATAAATATTTGTTTTTAATCAAAGAAAGGGTAAAGATGGAAGATGGAGATAAAGATGGCTAAGAACCATATAGATTCGCAACTGCGGTTTCGAAGCATTCAACTGATTTTGAAGATTTTATTAATATTGGTAAGGAATTCCATAACCTAATAACACTAACAAAAAATAACCTTGAGGCTACCAAAGTTTCAAATTTTGGCATTATGATGTTGCAAGTGCGAGACGACTGCACAAATTTTAGCTCGCGGTATAGGTATTCTGGTTTACGGTTTCTAATCAATTTAAATAAAAATACAATATTTCGATAGTTTAAGTAGTTTTGTATACTACAGCCCAGAATATTGTTTGAGAAGAACGATATATGATCATATTTTTCTTACTATAAATGAATCTAGCAGCATTGTTTAAAGCTAGAGTAATTTTATTCTTTGATTCATAGTCAAGGTTTCCGTAAACTATTTCAAAATAAGAAATGTGGGGAACGACTAGAGATTGCACTAGTTTTAGTTTTGTATCACTTGGCATACTATAATAAGCATGCCAAAGATTTCTTAAGATAAAGTATATTTTAGAGATGCAATGGTTGATATGAGATGTGCAGGTTAAACGTGAATTCATTTTAAAACCAAGATTAGTGACAACATTTCGAAAACTCAATTCAGTCTCCCCCAACATAATTGGCGGTAAGTGGTCAAGATCAAAAGACTGAGCAGATATAGGCAGAACCTGTGTTTTAGCGGCGTTTAAGCAGAGGCAATTAGTTTTTGCCCAAGTCTCTATTCGATCCAAATCTTCATTTAATCTCACCACAAGGTCTTCGCCAAGCCCAATTGGTCGCGAATAATAAATCTGTGTATCATCTGCATAGAGATGAATTGAGGCATTTTGACAGCAGAAAACAATATCATTGATAAATATACTAAATAGTATTGGGCCCAGAATTGAACCTTGCGGGACGCCTGAAGTAATTTTACTGCGAAGAGGTAGTGCTTGCACATTCTACCTGTTGATATCGGTTCGATAGATAAGTATCCATAAATTTAAGTGATGAAGGGCTAAATCCGAAATAATGTTTTAGTTTTACTAGGAGAATGTCATGCTTGACAGAATCAAAGGCTTTAGAAAAATCTAATAAAATTAGAATGGTTAAAAGTTTTTTATCATAAGCAGGCCGGATATCCTCAATAACTTTTACTATAGCTGTGGAACAGCTGTGATTAGCGCGAAATCCAGATTGGAACTCACTCAGTAATTTATGGTTATTTAGATGTTTAATAATTTGTGAGGACAAGAATTTTTCAAACACCTTAGCTAAAGCAGGTAGAATGCTTATTGGCCTATAGTTTTCAGGACCGTGAAACGGGAATGATATTTGCTATCTTCCAAAGGTTAGGGAAAGAGGAGGATGTTATGGCAAAGTTGAAAATATGGGTAAGGGCGGGAAGAATATGGGGAAGAATGAGCTTTAGAAAACGCAAGCTTATACCATCCACACCAATAGCATTGGACTTAATAGCACGGATACATTGTGCAACATCATACTCCGTGGCTGGTTCAAACACAAATTCACAAGCAGATTGGCAAATCAGGGACTGCGTTACGCTGAAAGATTCGGAATTACCAAGTTGACCAGCACCAATAAAATACTGGTTCACTACATTAGCATCAATCCCACAAGGTTTGGAGACTTTAGCACTTATTCCGAAGGATTTTAAGTTTTTCCACAATACTTTAGAAGGAAGCTTTGCATTAAATTTGTTTTCTAAATAAACTCTTTTGTTGCGCCGTACTTCAATAGTAACTTTGTTCCTTAACATTTTATACGAGTTCCAACACTCATCCGTGGGATTACTCTTCCAACACTTATACGCTTTACTTCTATCTTTAATGAGTTTTTGGATAGTTTTAGTAAACCACGGCTTCTTATGGTTATTTATTTTTAAGGTACGTTCAAGAACGTGTTTATCATACAGGTATTTTACGCACTTGTTGAACTCATCCAGCTTGTCGTCAACATTAGGGAAGAACCAGCATGAAGTCCAGTCAAGCAATACGCAGTCATTATTTAATTCCCTGAGGTCTACATTTTTATAGTCTCTAAATGTGAGATTGGACACTGAGCTACTCTTATTAAACTCAATATTATAAGATAGGAAAATTAGATCGTGATCAGAAACTCCCTCTAGGGAAAATTGGTCTATATGAATGACTTTTTTAATGTCGCTTACACCAAAGATATCTAGCAAGCTTGGCTTACAGCTGGGAGCATAACGAGTAGCATATGTGTTAACAATCTTACAACCACAACTATCAATGTAATCTAGTAGCGATTTGCATTTCGCATTATCAAGGAGAAGATCGACATTAAAATCACCACATATCAGAACATTTACATAGCTCAAAGCTAACTCAACTATTTTGGTAAAGATAAGACTAAGCTCATTAGATTTATGGGGATTGTAAACACATACAACTAAACATTTTTGAACGCCATCACTGAGCTCTACAAAAATACTTTCAATTGGATCATTACAATCAGATTTATGTAAAACTTTACTTTTTAAACCTGCCCTAACATAAATAGCAATACCACCGCCTCTTTGGCCAGTAGATCTATCATTTCTGAGCAACGTATAATCACAAAGAGTATAAGAAATGTCAGTTACACATGGCTTGAACCACGTCTCAGTTACACAAACCACATCAATACACACATCACTAAAAATAAGATTCAAATAATCTAGTTTATCAGTCGATAAAATTCGGGCATTAAAGTGACAAATATTAAATCCCAAATTATAGTCACATACAAGCTTCAAACAAAGCCTAAGATTATCACCGCTAGTGTAGCTATTAATGTTATGGGTCATACCAATCACAGTTTGAGATGCTTAGGAAACAGTCAGTTGGGAAGAAGAAATAAAGAATTATAAAAGAAAAGAAATACAAGTGTAGTAGGAGGTAAGAAGAATCTGATATTTGAAAATAGGTGAAGGAGAGCAAAAACAAGTAGAGAACATTAAAATGCATTTCGATAAACTATGAACGTTATGCTTATTTTAAGTAGCTGCTGCTAATCTTTCGACGCATTCCTGGTTTATGACTTTCACTCCCTCACTGTCAGCAGGTTTTTTCACATAAACATGTCCCCGAATCGAAAACGCGCTCACCAGCTTTCTTTGTTTTTTTAGCTTGGTAGCCAGTCGCATAAGCTCTCGATTCACTTTTGTCAAACACTCATGCACATAAATATTGTCATCGGAGTCCAGTCCAACATTGCGAAGTGTGAGTGATTTTCGGCTAGATTTGAGAAAACCAGCAACTGCCATGAAAAAACAAGAACGATCATAAGCAGAATTTAATTTTATTATGACTGGAGAAGGTTTTTTCTTGTTGCTTTTGTCTCGTAAGCGCAATCGAAAGGTTGAACGCACTCTAGGTGGCTCCAAGTTGATGGACGCGCACAGCTGAGCAAACAAAGAAGGTAAATTTTCTTCAGCTGATTGCGGGATGTTATACATAATTATGTCAGTTGACACCATTGTATTTTCCACCTGATCCAATTGCGTTCGAAGTTCGTTTATTACTTTCTGTTGTTCTTCATTTTCATTATCGCGCACACTCTCTAGCATACGTACTCTCTCTTCCATGTTTTGCATTGCTTGTTTCAGATTGCCAAGTTCTGAAGAGAACTCGTCCATTCTCCGCATTACTCGCTCTTCACTCTCTTTTATGTTTGCTAGTATGTTGGCTATGGATGTTTCCAACTTCATTTCCAGGCTCTTAAACAAGCTTGCTGTTGATGGACTGTCGGCATTACTTATCGGCTGATTTTGGGCGGGAGTTTGACAGGGAGAGGGAGCATTGCGGGCACTCTTTCGTTGAACAGACATAATTGTTTGTTGTTGCTTTTTATTTTTGTTTTATATTATTTTCGCCTTTAGATTTAATTTAATGTCAATATACGAAATCGCGAGAATAATAGATTTTTTTATTAATACAGTCTAGGCCGCAACACTTTTCGAACTCGAAGTTTGCAATTATAAGCAAAAACTTTAATAAAATATGCGGTAATTACGTTTTTATGCGTGATAAGATGCAGCACCACAAATACACGTCCACTCACAGTGACATTACAATTTCCAAAAATTTTGATATGGTGTGTTTTTCGACCAAACCACTTCTCGCATGGCGTACTGCCAATACATTTACTATTTGTTGCACGATTCAGCAAATATGTTGCAGTTCGTACTGCCTCAGGCCATAAAAGCTTAGGCAAACCGCTAGCAATTAGCATGGTCCTCGCACTTTCTTGAATGGTTCTGTTTTCTCGCTCAACTTGACCATTTTGCTCTGGCGTATATGGTGTGATATATTCAATTCGAATACCTTCATGGCTGAATAATCGTTTGACTTTTTGATTAATAAATTCGGTCCCATTGTCAAAACGGACGAATTTAATCTGAGCACCATTCATATTGCGAACCATGGGAATAAAGGATTTCAGGCACTCATAAACCTCATCTTTGGTCTTCACCAAATACGTAAAGCGAAAAGTTGTTGCCTCGTCCTTGATCAAAAGAAAATAATTGTACCCACCGATTCCACTCACTTCCATGGGACCGCACACGTCCATGTGTAAATACTCGCCAGCAACTGAAGAGCACGCGCGTTGAGTTAACCTTTTATGTGTTGACCTTGTCATTTTTCCAAACTGACAATCTTCACAGAAAAACTTTGCATTGTCCGACAACTTCATACCAATTACTAAATCGTCTCGACACATATTTTTGATTGATTCAGCATTTATGTGACCCATACGACGATGGCAATGTTCAAGTGATACAGCCGCTACATTAGCATATTCATCTATGCGCAAATGAAAATCCATTCGGAGCTGATTCATTTCGTTGAGCTTACCTGTTGCAACAACTCTCTTTGCTTCATCGATTATTTTGCAACCATATTTGTCGATTATTACACTTGAACCTTTCTCAGTCAATAAAGCAGTTGAAAATAAATTTTCTTTTAGCTTTGGTACGTATAAAACATTCTCCAGGCGACGCGGCTCCCACTGATTGTTTACTCTTGCATCAAGTAAGTTGGTACCAATTCCGCGAATTTCTAAACTAAAACGATCGGCCAACTTGACCGTTTTCTTTCCGGTGCATTCTTTTAACTCCGTGAACCATTCACGACGAGAAGTCATATGACTTGATGCTCCGGCATCAGCACACCAAAAATCTGACTTTGATTCTTCTTCTTGTTTGGCTTTTACAACGAGGCACCACGACATCTCATTAGTATCAGAATTTGCTTTCTTTCTATTTTCATTGGGTGCATATTTATTCTTCGGACACTTTTTGTCCCTTGCCCAATGCCCAATCTGACCACACGAATTACATTTGGTTTTATTTTTTAATTCATTTAAGTTCGATTTTGATTTCGCTTTGGTTTCAGTTTTACGTTTAAATTTTGCCACAAATGCTGCATCTGATGTATTTTGTTCACCACTGATTCGGTTTAAATTGTCTTCTTCTAATTGTAATGATGACATTAACGTATCGAGTGAGCGTGTGTCTTTAGTATTATACCAGACGGTTTTGTAATTATTAAATTTTATCAGACAATTTTTCACCTTGCTGCTCAATTTCAGATGACAACTGGTTTACTTTGGAAATGTATCCGATGACTCTTTCATCATCAGCCATTTTGAGTGAAAAGTATTCCTCGTAAAGAGTCATTACACGAATTGCGGAGTTCTTTTCATAGACACTGCTTAACTTGTCCATCATTTCTTTAGCTGTGCTGCATGCCAAAACAAGATTTGCACGCTCTGTGTCTATGGATTGAATTATCGCGTTCATTGATTTCCCTTCGTTTCGTTCATATTGCTCCTTTACTTGGATCGAGGCATCTTGCGCTGGTGTTTTACCTAGAATATTGTCGCTTAGACCACGCGCTTTGAGATACGTGGTTAGTTGAAATTTCCATAGCCTATAATTTGAACCATTCAATTTATGACCAATGAAATTATTTCCTTCTTTTTGATCTGAAAACGAGTCCATTTTAAATAAGAAATTCCAATATGAGTATTTACTTTCAAATATAAGGCGATAATGTTAGTTTTTCTTGCAACCCACTGTATCTTTAATTTGATGGCGGCGATCAAATGTTCTTTGTTGTAATAAATACAATATAACGGGAAACTTTGATAGGTGATATTGCATAAACGTTGTGAAATATGCCTTTTTGCAACAACGAAGTTGACCTCAATTTGACTTTCAACTAGATTTTGGTTGTTCGCCTCTCAAACATTAATTAAATACAATTTCTTATTATTTTTCTTAAAAAATTTTTTTGTACGCTACGACGAGACCACTTGATAAAAAATTGTGCACACGTCCAACACTTTTTCGATAACGTGATCTCTATTTACTTGAAGAAATCCTCCTGGGCCCATAACCTGTGGAAAGTTACGAGTTACGCAATGATGTTGAACACAAATTAAGAAGAAATTATGTATTAGAATTAATATTATTCGCTTTTATGGAATACTTTATTATACGATGTTATTCAGTAGACAGTTTTAATAAGAAGAAGTAATAAAAGGAATTAGAAGAAGAATTAACAAAAGGAATGAGTGTGTTCAGAGTTACTCCGCTCACAAAAGCAGTGCTGCCGAATGTATTTACAACAGTGCTCTAGTGTACACGTAGGGTTGCCAGACGTCCTTATTTCGGAAGGACATGTCCTTCTTTTTACTGCAATGTCCTTCCCTGTCCTTCCAAACGTAAAAGTGTAGAAATGTCCTTCTTTTTAAGTTTTGTCCTCCTTTTTGTCTTCATAGTACACAGTACGTAGAGAAAAAAAAATTTCATAAAAAATCAACAAGTCTGTAAAAAATGTAAGTAACTCCCGCTCCCTTAAAGTGCCAAACAAATTTTTTTCCTAATAGTTATTAATGGAATCCCTCGTGAAGGGTGGACACCTTGCCGCGGTACGAGGGCTTAAGTCGATAGCCACAGGGCTACGCTGCCCTTGTGATCATAGCGCCGCCGGTACTTCATCACGAGAGAAGCCAAGCCTCTCTGGCGCGACGACTAAGATCTTCCCGCTCCCAATCCAGGGTGTTATGCGACCACGTGCCCATTGGACGTTTGCAGCCGGGAGGCAAATCGTGGCTGTAATCGAACGGAGCCTCTCTGATACCGGGCCGCCTCGGAGAGTAACTATGGCCTTACCGCGGTATGGGGCTCTGCCGCGGCGGACGACACATTCCCCTTACTCTTCCCTTGACCCTAAACTGGCCTTGCCCGGCGAGGGGTCGTACGAACAAGATGATAAATAGTAACAAAAACCCAAAAACTAAAGATACAACCATTTATACTGCACAGCAGAGGAGGAAAATGCTGGAGCAAGCGCGAACGGAACTTCGGAGGACAAACTCCATTTCTTTATCAGCCGAGAGATCGACAGCGATGGCAACTACGGTTCGATTAGCTCTGGATAACAAGGGGGCAATCCCCAAAGTAAGTACCGGTACAAACACAGTGAAGCCAACAACGGCTGATGCTAAAGCCCTAGTAAGTGCCGGTACCGAAACCAAGTCTTTAACGTCTGTGGCAGTGGTCTCACGACCTGGCCTCATAGATCCAAATAAGGGAACGACCGCGATGGCAACTACGGGTCGAAATTTACCCCAAAAGACATCTCCCAGTCGCTCTGAGTACTTGGACAAAAGAGCGGCCACGAGGATCCTGAAGAAATACGAGGGTATTTCACAAGAGACGCTATCGCCGAATGAAAGACGGTGGAGATGGCTGAAGCTATCTTACCGAACTTCCAAAGCGATTACGCGCCAAAGAAGGTTAATGGAAATCCCTCCAAACGCCAGAGATCGGACGTGGATTTAAAACCTCACCCGAAGCGGCAGCAACACGCCCCCGTAGTGGGTAAACTCAGCTTTGCTGAAGTGACTAAGGATAGGATCCTCATAGGCGTCATTGACTGAGATAACGAAAGCTGGGACATCCCTAGGGACCAGTGGCGGTACGTCCGGAACGCTATCGGTAATGCCCTTCTCGACATTATGGATGAGTCTCCGGGTGCCACGCCGATGGGTTCTGATGCGGGTTGGCACCAGGGCCGAATCAAGGTATTCGCTTGCGAGGATGCAAAAACTGTTGCACTGTACAAGGCAGCAGCTGCAAGACTGGGTGAGATTTACCGAGGGGCAAGAATCGAGGTTGTCGACTGGAAGGACATCCCGGTTCGGCCAAGGGCAAGAGCATGGATCCCTGCTATCCCAGCTGAACCTGAGAGAATTCTCAGGATGCTGAGGATCATGAACCCGTCTCTCCCGACACAGGACTGGGGTGTCAATCTGGTCGAGGATGCGGTAGGGCCTGACAGGCAAGTGGTCTTCACCTTGAATAAGGAAGAACTCGAGCCCCTTAAACGGTGCAATGGACGAGTGCACTACGGCATGGGTCAGATCGTGATCCACGTATACCGCGGCGATGCACAGCGCGCTGCTATTTCGGCTGCACCGGAGGACTCGGACATCGCAGTGCCGGTAGAGGAGTCGGAGATGTCCGACTCGGAAAGTATGGTATCTGCCACGTCAAATGGCGAAGGAGCAGTGAACAGCTCGGAGATGGGAGACAGCCTACTGGACGGGGAAGACCTCAACGTCACAGTGATAGCAGCTAGTCCTGAGCGCACCAATGTCGATACTGCCACAGTTAGTGGGATCTCGGCCACGCCAAATCGTGGTCTGAACAAATCGTCGTTGAAAGATAAGCCTCCAGACGAGGTGGAACTCGACGATACGGCGGTGGCAGGGAAGTCTGAGCGCTCTCATGTTGGTGGTGATTCAGATAAACCTGCACAAATCTAAAGTAGCCTCGGCTGCTTTAATCAGTCGTCTCTCTAAAGGCGACGTAGATGTGGTCCTCATCCAAGAACCCTGGGTCAACAGCTCAAGGATTTGCGGTTTGGGGACTAAGGGTTTTAAGCTTATCCGAGCCAGCGAGGAGGGCAGGGTTACAGCCTGTATTTTGGTTAAGTCTTTAAGTTTTTTTAGTCCAAAACAGTTCGGATTCAAATCCGGACGGTCAACTGAGGATGCCCTTCTAGAATTTTGTTCATTCATTTACAAACAGCTCGACAATAAAAAAACACCGCTAATCTCTTTGTTGACATTACTAAGGCTTTTGATACGGTGGACCATGAAATTTTACTACATAAATTATATTGCGCCAGCTTCCTGGCGTTTATACAGGAGTGGTTTAAGTCATACTTGTCAAATAAGGTACAAATGGTTAAATTACATGGGTGTCTCAGCAACAGTAATTCAATAACGTTTGGGGTGCCACAAGGTTCGGTCCTGGGTCCTATTCTCTTTTTAGTTTACGTTAATTCAATTTTTAATTTGCCTTTCCTAGGAAATGTCACTGCATTTGCGGATGACCTTGCGATTGCGTTTGGCGATCAGCAGTAAAACCAAGCTGATGTTTTTTAGTTTGACCTCGAGGCTATCGCCAGATATAAACTTAGTTTTTCATTCTTCAGGTTGCGAAAGCTTTCTCCTACACAAACACTCGTGTCCGGATTTAAAAAACAATACTTTTAATTCTGTTGTACCTTGTAGTACCAATTGCTTTGTAATTGACATGGTAGATGAATTTCAATATCTAGGCCTCACCCTCGACAAAAACATGATTTGGTGCAACCACATATCGCGTGTAAAACAGTATCTTAAATTTTCATTACGCTGCTTCTATCACCTCAGAAGTTACTGCTCACAAAGTACCCTGAAAACAGTATACTACTCATTATTTCACTCTAAATTGCTATTTGGTATCATTTGCTGGGGCGGTGCTAGCCTAAACAAGATCCAACCTTTATTAATATTACAAAAGTGTGCTATTCGAAAATATGCAATGTAAATCGGATGCAAGAGAGCTCTTTAGGAGTTTACGGATTCTTCCAGTAAGAGACCTTTATGATTTTAAAGTCTTAAAATTTTTTTTTATTAGGTGTGGTTACCTTGAGAGCATGACAACTGAAATTTATAGTCTGAGGATTAACTCGCACAACACCGTAATAGTGCCTTCTTGGAGAACCACACATTATAGTAGGTTTTATACTATCTTTTCTCGTAAGCTATTTAACGCGCTACCTGCAGACACTCGTGCCATACGAAATCTCAATCCTTCCTTTTAGAACAGTCTCATAACGAAATCGAAGTTTTGCTACGGACCATTAATTAATGTATTATTAACTCATTTGAATGTTTCTCAGTTTTTTTTCCTGGTTTTAATCTGCCTAAAAATCTTACCAACGTACCTGATGTACATTTTTATTGTAATAGCTCACCTTAACTCTTATTCATTTATTAAATACTTTTTCCCCCTTTTACTTTAAATTAAGATATGATTTTTACAATATATTTAATTTCTTCCATGTGCGGACCATATAAGCTCCACTGTTGGCAAGGTTTACTATAGTTTACGGAGTCTGCGTATGTCTGTCCAATTTACTCCGGTTGGTATAAGACGAAAGCTTGCCATACAGTTAATCATGCCTATCATTCTTTATGCCGAGCTGGTGTATAGCAAGTTGGACTCTCAGTCTGCGCATAAGCTGGACGTGGCTTTCAACCACGTCACGCGCTATGTGTTCGAGTTAAATAGATTTGAGCATATCTCATCGTGGAGGACTAGGTTACTAGGGTGTGAACTCTCTGAGTATCTGAAAGCCAGAAACTGCACCTTTCTCTGCCAACTCATAAAGCGTTCAGCAGAATCAATCCGGCACGTACGTCACGTACGTCGAAATAACTGACAGCAAAGTAGACTGCGGGTGTTTGTATGAGTAACGCCAGATACGACGGATACGTAAAGTAGAAATTGCTCTAAAATTGACGTACGTGACGCAAATGACGTATTGGCGGACTGATTCTGCCGAAAGCTTTAAAGATGAACAACCAAGTTACCTATATGACAAATTAATATTTCCAAGGTCGACTCGTTTAAGTGACTTGATAGTGCCGCAGTACAATTTTCTCCCCTCTACAAGGCTATTCTTTATCAACGCTATACGCTTATGGAACTCGATTCCTGCCACAGTCCGGAAGCGCCTGAACAAAAGCAACACAAAGACAACTCTAATAAATTATTTTGGTGCCACTGTGATTTAATAAGTGTTTTCTTTCTCTAAGATGTGCTATCTAAAACGTGATATGTTCCTTATTTTAAATTATTTTATTATGTTATTTTATTATGTTATTTTATGGCCCGTAGTCATGGTCGGGGTTATGTGTGATTTTGAGTTAGTTGAAGCACTTTTACAGATAGCACACGCAAAGTCCTGTAAATGCTTTGACTGACTTAGAATCATACTTAATTTTTGACTATGACTACGGGCCCATGTTCCTGTCGTATTTAATTACCTACTTTTAAGCTTACATGTACTGTGTTTTTGACATTTTTTGTGCCATTATCTCCCACTATTGTACTAAAAAAGAATTTATATTTCTTATTGTACTAATGTTATATATTAATAAATGAAATGAAATGAAATGAAATCCACCCACTGAAATTTTTTTACTAAATAGATATCGGCATTTAGCGCTATGTTAATCTTAACATATAAAATGCCTTAACTTTTTCTTATACCTATAGTATTTTTATATTCGCTGTAATATTGTTTTCTTTTGTATTTGAAATTTTATTCACTATGTAAATATGTAGGTGTAAGCAAAAATGAATAATAAATTGAATTGAAATTGAAATTGAAATGTCTTCTGAGAAATCATATGTACGAACATAAGGTTTATATTTCCATCGGAGATAGCGTGTAAACGCAAAGCAAATTAAGCGAATTTGACACACATATGAGTACATATTGAACGAAAACGTGACAGGTACATATGACAATACACATCGTGTATAACAACCTTAAGGTATTTGTATGTTGGCCGTTAGCAATGTTTTGGGCTTAGTCCAAATGCAAAACCTTCAATAACTTATTACACCAAATAGTTGGCTAGCCACTTTCAAAAGTAAAGGCCGATTCACACCGGTCGATTTTTGTCATTCCACTGTCAAATACAAAAAGTAGATCGATCGAATTGTTATTTACACGGTGGAACGACTAATAATCGACCAGAAAATCGACACGTGTAAATTAGCCTTAACGGATCACTGTATATTGATTTTTGTTTAATTAGTAATAATACTTTATTCGTCTTTTTATATCCTAAATATCCTTGGTTGTTTGTGCCTAAAATATGTATGAAAACTTTCTCAAATATGAGAATAAATCTTTATCTTAATTTACAAAGGCCCTAATTGATATATAAAAAATTTTACAGGAGAAGCAAAAAACAAATTTTTTTTTGCATTGAACGCATGCAAATATAGCTTCTTAAATTTGGCATATCTCTGTTATTACTTCTAGTAACTCCTTAAAATTTGTAGTGAGTGTGTATTTTACTATATCACACTTCCGTTCTTCTTTTTTTACGTTTGTCCTTCTTTTTTTTCTATCGAAATAGAAATGTCCTTCTTTTTCCACTTTAGAATCTGGCAACCCTATGTACACTACACTTTCCCCCTTCAAATCGTTACTATTCCAATTTCATCTTAGTTCTTATCGTTTTTACATCGTGTCGTTTCGACATTTTTCTTTCCTTTTTGCTTCTCATTAACTACACAAGTTTATTTTAGTTTTACAGACTCGTTTGCATTTGATAATTCACTTTGTTTTTATTTTCAATTGCGATATTTTCTTTTTCTGTTTCGTTAATACACATTTCTTTTGCCTTATCTTCGCTATTTATACAAATACGCTGAGTTTGATCAGACAAAATAGTTGACATTTGGTTTTCATTTCAGTTTGAATTACATTTGATAATTTGTTTAACATGCCTTTTCCAAGTTTCATCGCAATTTGTTGGCTTCACTAAATGAGTCTGCCTACCAAGACATTTTACAATCTTACATTTTTGCAATGAAACTTTTCCCGGAACAGTAAATATTTTTCGCAATTACCTTCGTTCTCTTTAAATCTTTTATGTTTGGTGCCCTTGTAGTTTTTTATTTGATCTGACTGGCTCTTTTCAACAGCACAGTCTTCCTCTTCGACTTTTTGATGTGGATCAAGTACATCTAGCCTTGTTCTAAGCAGTCGATTAAGCATTAATTGCGACGGAGAAACGCCCGTGCTACCATGCTTTGCATTTCTGTCATCTAATAAAAATCTAAAGAGAACGGTGTGTAATTGGGAACTTCCGGTTTGATACAAATTCTTTTTTAATGCCAATTTCATAGTTTTCACCAAATTTTCGGCTTGCCCATTTGTAGCGGGATGACCCACGGGAGTTGTGATATGCTTAATGCCGTTCAAGTTTAAAAATTGCTTGAACTCCTTGGATACGAACGCCGTATCATTATCCGAGACGATTTCCCGTGGTAACCCGGATCGCGAGAACAACTCTTTTAGCGCTACTTGTAGTATTCTTGCCCATATCTATGCATTCAGCCCATTTGCTATAGTTGTCGACAACAACTAAAACCATTTGAAAATGTGTTTTTTGAGAAAAATTTACCCACACGCTGCAGGAACCAGACAAGCCGCCATATGTTTCGATGATACTGGAAACACTGTAGTGACTTGTATGCTAGCAGGTCTAACATCTTAGGCCACTACCCAGCTTGAAGGTAAACTCTTCTCAGTGTCCATTTATGCATATATTTATACTTCCATATAGAACATTTTCTTTAATTTCAATGCTAACTTATATGATAGATTTGCGAATTTTAGGACTTGGTGTGAAACCTATGAAAGAATTTCCTATGCGTAATGGAGTGTGGTTACTAAGTGACCTTGCTCAATCCCGACTCTTGCGTCCTCGTTCGTGCACTCTGGGCAACGGGAGCTACCCAGGCTCGCGGCAGAAATAGAGGGAGCCCCGGTGGGGCCACTCTGACATACTTGGTTTAAGGGCTCACCGAGGTTTTTGCGTAGCGTCTGTTCACCATGAGGTGCGGCTGCAAGCGGGCGTCTGTCTTGAAGCAAGCGGCTCGCTATATAAATGTGTAAATATTTTCCAAAACCCCGAAACGGGTTGTGCGCTGGGTTTGGGACCCGCCACGTAAAAAACTTAATTCCAATGAAAAAATATACAAAGCCTCGGATGAGAACCCCCTTTAATGTTGACGACCCGGCAAAACGAATAAGGCATAACGATTTGGATATTAGGGCATGTACCGGGAATGTCCGGACCCTTTCAAGGGACGGTACCGCTGCCCGACTGGTTGATGTCCTCGTAGGCGCAAAGGCTGACATCACCGCCCTGCAGGAAATGCGATGGACGGGGCAAGGAAAGACGACCATCGGTCCTTGTGACGTATACTACAGTGGCCAGACACGCGGCAAAGCGCGTGGTGTAGGATTCGTGGTGGGAAAGAGACTTCGCCGCCAAGTATTAGCGTTCACTCCTGTGAACGAGCGTCTCGCTGCGATCCGCATCAAGGCGAGGTTTTTCAACATAACATCTATCTGCGCCTATGCGCCGACTGAGGAGACGGACGACGCAGAGAAGGACTCCTTCTACGATAAACTTGAACAGACTTATGATCGCTGCCCACAGCATGATATCAAAATCGTGCTCGGCGACTTTAATGCCAAGGTGGGCAAGGAAGGAGTCTTTGGTCCCACAGTTGGAAAATTCAGTCTCCACGATATAACATCCCCCAACGGCACTAGGTTGATTGACTTCGCCGCTGCTCGCAATATGGTCATCAGTAGTACCAGGTTCCAGCATAAGCGAATACACCAAGCCACATGGCTGTCCCCTGATCAAAGAACTAGAAACCAGATTGATCATGTCTTGATTGACGGCAGACATAGCTCCACCGTTCTGGACGTGCGTACACTGCGTGGTCCCAATATTGACTCTGACCATTATCTTGTCGCAGCCAAGATACGCACACGCCTCTGTGCAACGAAGAAAGTGCGCACAGTAACGGAAGGAAAGTTTGACGTCGAGAAGCTGCGCATGACACAGACAGCTGATAATTTCACAACTCGACTCTCACACCTGCTAGCAGAGGGCAATCCTCGACCTAACGATGTAACCGAGCAATGGAAGCATATCTCTCACTCATTGCGTACCGCCGCTGAGGCCACTATAGGGTTCCAGCGAGCCCGCAAGAACAACTGGTACGATGAGGAATGCAAAACTGCCTCGAAAAAAAAGGACGCTGCCTACAAGGAGACGTTGCGAACGGGCGCAACCCGCAGTGTATGGCAACAATATCGTGAGGCAAAGAAGGAAGAGAGACGCCTTTTCAGAAAAAAGAAAAGTGAGGCCGAAAGGCGTGAGTGTGAGGAGCTTGAGATGCTGGCTGGCAGGAGTGATGCCCGAAAATTCTATGAAAAGATCCGGCGGATGACGGAAGGTTTTAAGACCGGGGCAAGCTCCTGTAAGGACAATAATGGCGACCTGGTAACCGACGTACAAAGTGTACTTAAATTATGGAGGGAGCACTTCTCCTCACTGCTAAATTGCGAGGGAGACGTCGAACCCGATACCCCAATCCCTGACGATGGAAAAGTCGTCCCACCACCTGACTATGATGAAGTGAGGATAGCTATATCCCGGCTCAAAAACAACAAAGCGCCTGGAAAAGACGGACTACCCGCCGAGCTGTTCAAACACGGAGGCGAAGAGCTGGTAAAAAGCATGCATCAGCTCTTATGCAGAATATGGTCAGACGAATGCATGCCTCCGGATTGGAATTTAAGTGTGCTTTGCCCAATCCACAAGAAAGGCGATCCCGCTAACCGCACCAACTACCGCGGAATTAGTCTTCTTAATATTGCATATAAGGTTCTTTCTAGCGTGTTGTGTGAAAGGCTGAAGCCCATCGTAGACAAACTGATTGGACCTTATCAGTGTGGCTTTAGACCTGGTAAGTCTACCATCGACCAGGTTTTCACGATACGCCAAATCCTGGAGAAGACCCATGATAAAAGAATCGACACACACCATCTCTTTGTCGATTTCAAAGCCGCTTTTGACAGCGCAAAAAGGAGTTGCCTGTATGCCGCCATGTCTGAATTTGACTTCCCTGCAAAGCTTATACGGCTTTGCCAAATGACGTTGAGCAATACCAACAGCTCCGTCAGAATCGGGAAGCACCTCTCTGAGCCATTTGAAACCAAACGAGGCTTCAGACAGGGCGACTCCCTTTCGTGCGATTTCTTCAATCTGATGCTGGAGAAGATAATTCGAGCAGCAGAGCTAAACCGCAATGGTACAATCTTTTACAAGAGCGTGCAATTGCTGGCGTATGCCGATGATATTGATATCATTGGCCTTAGCAACCGCGCCGTAAGCGCTGCCTTCTCTGGACTGGATAAGGAAGCGAAAAAAGTGGGTCTTGCCGTGAACGAGGACAAGACGAAGTATTTGCTGTCATCAAAGAAAGAATCGGCGCACCTGCGCCTTGGCAGCCATGTCACTGTTGATAGTTACAAATTTGAAACTGTGAGGGACTTCGTCTATTTGGGAACCAGTATCAACACCGAAAATAATATCAGTCTAGAAATCCAGCGGAGAATCACTCTTGCCAACAAGTGCTACTTTGGACTGAGTAGGCAATTGAGAAGTAAAGTCCTCTCTCGAAGAACAAAGATCACGCTCTATAAGTCTCTCATCATACCTGTCCTGATGTATGGCTCAGATTCATGGACAATGTCAAGAGAAGATGAGATGGCCCTTGGAGTATTTGAGAGAAAAGTTCTCCGGAAGATTTATGGTCCTTCCCGTGATGCCAACGGCGAGTATCGAAGGAAATTTAACGATGAGCTGTACGAGCTCTACGCAGATCTGACCATAGTCCAGCGAATTAAAGCCCAAAGACTCCGCTGGCTGGGCCATGTTATGCGAATGGACAAAGAAGCTCCAGCACAGAAGGTTTTCCTATCGTCGCCCGAATTCGGCAGCAGAGGAAGGGGGAGGCCTCGACTGAGATGGAAACAACAGGTGGAGGATGACTTGAACTCCCTTGGGGTTTCCAATTGGCGTCAGTTATCGCTAAAAAGGAATGACTGGCGTGCTTTGATATGCAACGGCCAAAATCGCTTAGGCGGTTAAGCGCCAATAAATGATGATGAATGAAGCACGAATATTTTTTCATTTATAACATTTAAACTCTTTGTTGCTTTTGACTTGTAGTCTATTGCTGTAAATACCGACAGTATTGTGAAGCAATTTTCGGGATTGTATGAAAATGCCATTTATTTAGGAAAGGGCCACCCTCGTGAAGGCTGGATACCTTGCCGCGGTACGAGGGCTTAAGTCGATAGCCACAGGGCTACGCTGCCCTTGTGATCATAGCTCCGTTCGGCACTTCATAACGAGAGCAGCCTAGCCTCTCTGGCGTGACGACAAAGATCTTCCCCCTCCCAATCCAGGGTGTTATGCGAAACCGTGCCCATTGGACGTTTGCACACTGAACGTACATGTTTTTTACGAACAAAGTTTCATAAAAGTTCACGCTGATTTTTTCTTAGAATCTAAGAAAAATTACATATAATTTAAGAAAAAATTCTTATTATATATGAAAAAATACGTTACATTTTATTAACGTCAGAACTTCGTTCTTAAAATATAAGAACTAAAATTCATTATTGTTTTGGCTGAATTTGTTCTTAAATGTTACGAATTTGTTCTTAAATTCTAAGAAATTAGGTACGTATAATTTTCTAACTATGATTATAAGAACTTTTTCTTATTATTTAGAACTTGTTCCGTAGATTTTAAGAAGAGCAGACGCTGCCACTGTTTAAATTTTTTTTATTAATACAATTTATTGAAAAGATCGAGTGTTAAAAATTAAACATATAGTAATTATGTATATTAAAAAAAAGAAAAAGAAAAAATGAAGTGTAGTGTGTGATAAAGACTTGTTAAGTCCCGAAAAATTAACGTTTCACCTAAAAAGAACCCACATAAGAAGACATCTGGAAATAAACAAAAAGACTTCAACCTCTACTGAAGCAGCATCATATTAAGCTGCAGCCGTACCAGAGCGACATTATGCAACAACACCAACTGAATTTCATGATTTTTAAAATTCAAGAATGGATCCATACATTCTAAGAATGAGTTCGTAAAATTTAGAATGCATTCATACGATCTGGGAATCAGTTCGTAAAATTTAAGAATTGATTCATAAATTCTAGGAACGAGTTCGTATAATTTATGAATGGACTCATACATTCTAAGAATGAGTTCGTAAAATTTAGAATGGATTCATACAATCTAGGAATGAGTTCATAAAATTTGAAATGGATTCATACATTCTAAGAATGAGTTCGTAAAATTTATGAATGGATTCATAAAATCTAAGAACGAGCTCGTATAATTTATGAATGGATTCATACATTCTAAGAATGAGTTCGTAAAATTTAAAATGGATTCATACAATCTAGGAATCAGTTCGTAAGATTTAAGAATGGATTAATACATTCTAAGAACGAGTTCGTATAATTTATGAATGGATTCATACAATCTAAGAACGAGCTCGTATAATTTATGAATGGATTCATACATTCTAAGAATGAGTCGTATAATTTATGAATGGACTGACATATTCGTTCGTATGAGTTCGTACAATTTAAGAATCTTTTCATACGTTCTAAGAATGAGGTCGTAGTATGTATTGAAATATTCTAAGAATGATTTCGTAGATTCTAAGAATGAGTTCTTGGATTTTAAGTATTATTATTAAAATTTAGTTTGACATGAATATTTACGAATTTTTGTTCATAAATTCTACGAAAACGTTCTTTGGAGAGCTTTTAATAAAAAAATTCGTAAAATATATGTACTTTTTCGTAGAAAATATGTACTTTTTTGGTTCAGTGCATACAAACAAAATGGCCTTTTTCTTCATCATCATCATCATCATGTATTTATTACGGCCGCTAGAGCCTAATTCAAGTATCAACAATTTGCTATCTTATAGCTAAGCTTTTACAAAACTCATACAGTTTTTTCTTAAAAACTAAGATTTCATTACATGTTTTTAAATCCACGGGGAGTTCATTGAAACATTTGAGACCTTTATAGAAAATGTTTTGTTTATCTATTTCAGTTCTAAACAATGGCAGTTTAAAATTCTGTTTATTCCTAGTATTTACATTGTGTGTTTGCTCTACTAAAATTACATTATTACTAAGGTATTCAGGTACATTACCATGCTTTATATTAAAAATTAACTTCATGGAGTGAAAGAAAATTTTTTGCTTAACACGTAACCAGTTCAAACTATTCAGCATATCAGCCGTTCTGGCATCACTACGTTTTTTAAGGATAAATCGCATACACCGGTTTTGAAGCTTTTGAAGTTTATCAATTTCACTATCAGATATTATGAATAATATCGATGGACAATATACAAAATGTGGCTCAATAATAGATTTATATATAAGTATTTTGTATTTTTTATGTAGATATTTGGATGTTCTCTGCATAATCCCAATTTTTTTAGCTACTTTCGCAACGGTGTATTTTATGTGTTCCTCAAATTTTAGTTTGTTATCAATTATAATACCTAAATATTTTATACTCTCTACTCTTTGTATACTTTCATTATTTATTTTCAATTCAGTGTTGAGATCATTAAAGTTTCTTCTGGTTATAACCATGTACTTTGTTTTATTAATATTGTTATATTAATATATAAATTATTCAGTCCCATTTGCATTTTTGATATAGCGACATTAATATTATTTTCACTTATCATAATTAATGCATCGTCGGCAAAGAGTCGTATTTCGCATCCCTCGACGGCATTGACAATATCATTAATATAAATTAGGAACAATATCGGTGCCAAAACCGACCCTTGTGGTAACCCTATGGGTACTTCCAATTCGTCGGATATCGCTGTATTTATCACAGTTCGTTGTCTTCTTTGCTTCAAGTAGCTGCTAAACCATTCTAGCTCCGTATCAGTTATACCAATTTGTTGCAGTTTTTCTAGTAGAATGTCTCTATCCACCGTTTCAAATGCCCTTTTGAGGTCCAGGAATACCGAAAAAACTACATTCTTCTTATTTAGCTCTTCTTTCCAATCAGATATCATTAAATTGAGGGCTGTCTCACACGAATGTTTTTCCCTAAAGCCCGATTGTTGTTGGACTCAAATTTTATTTTCTTCTAGGTGCTTCATCAGTTGATTTTTGACATGTACTTCTAATATTTTAGCATCACTTCCCCCAATGTTTTTATTTCACTGCATAGCTTTTCATTTTCCTTCCCCACTACAACAGCTGTGCTTTTCATTTGCTCTACTACCTCTCGCACTTTCTTTATTTCTGCTGCATTTTTTACATACATTTCCTGATGCATTTTTAGGCTCGCTAATCGTTCATTATATTTCACCTCATTCATTAACTCTCTCAGCTCTCGCTGGTTGCTGTTCAATGCCTCTTCAAATTCATTTTTGTACTCTTTCAAATACATACTGTTCTTGTTTACACTATCTTGCATATCTCACACTACCATATCAGCATTTTGTATATATGTAATGCACTCATCACAAATAAATTTCAACATTGGGTGCGTTCCTATTACCCCATACTGAAAGTTATCTAAACCAGAGCATCTTGGTGCAGTGTGATATGCCTTCCCACACACACCCATACATCTGACTCCTGTTTCCCCTCTTATTGGGACTTTGCACTTCACACACTTGTCGTTATCTGACATTATGCCTTCACTTTTCGCACTGTATTCTTATTTTTCGCGGTAAACACGTATGCATATGTATGTATGCGTCTCTATTCGCTTATTTTGGAAGAAAAATTATTAAATATGAGATTTAAGTAATATTTCCCATAATTTTCACAACAATTTCTTATTTAATTTGTAGAGTCACTATCTCGCATATATATGGTACACTTTTTAACAATTATTTATTAGCTTCAGCATTTCTAAACAGAAATTTCAAGAGCGGCATGTAAAGACGACTTCACTTGCAAATGCACGACGCACTTTCCTCAATATCGTTTGCAACAAAAAACTGCTGCAACTGTATATGGAAAACCTCCCATATATTGTCGCCAAAGTTGAATTGAGGCACGTTTCCAATAATGCTCACCATGTTTCATCAATCGTCGCCACTGTGATGTACCAAGAATATATTGCACACGTTTTGGGTAGTAAGGCCTTTTATTAATATAGATACTTAATAATAATTGGATTAGGAGTAATGTACACATTGCACACGAAGGCTGCGAATAATTCATCGTGGGTGTACACTACAATAACAACGCCGTTTGATCCAGAGGTGCATAAGCGGGCCTTGGGGCACATCCATGACTCTGTTGACCACCAGGTCGCGCTTTGTCCGGTGAACGCTGTTTTGCATGCCTCAACATGACGTATTTCTGCAGAGGAGCGTCATCTTCCTCGAGAGACAAAGGTCACTCTGGATATTGTAGCAGATTAAACTCCTACATATCCAGGCTGAACCCTGATGTGCGGAATGAATGTCCGGCATGCGGCTCGTCCCCCTCATAATACCAACCACCTATTCACCTGCTCTACGGAGCCCGCTCTTCTAACACCCATCTCCCTTTGACCCAACCCTATTGAAACTGCTAGTGATTATGTACAAGTCGGACTACAGAGAAAGAATTAGTAAATGACAAGACCATATACAAAACCATGCGCACGGATCCAACACACCAATTGCAAAGAAAAAACAATAGCATGGTTAATGAGATATATAAGCAGAAGAACATAGACCCAAAACAAAGATTAAACTCTCGTGCACTGCAGCAGTGGCACCCAGACTTTAGGGTCCTCCTAAAATTCATAAAGAAAATACTCCGCTTCGTCCTATTCCATCATCCATAAATGTTCCTTGTTCCAATCTCTCCAAATACATAGGCCATACCTACATTGAAAGAAATTGTATCTAAAAATTATAACCTTCAAAACGCGTTTCAAGTAAAAGAAAAATTAAAAGAAGTAGAGATAAATGAAGATCCTGGTGTCGTTTGATGTAGTTTCCCTCTTTACAAATATACCGACACAGTTAGCAATTTACACCATCATGCAACAATGGCAGACTCTAGAAAAGAATACATCGCTCACCAAACCCCAGGTCCGAAAATCCTGGAATTCTGTCTACGCGACAATTTTTATTTTCCTTATGATGGAAGCCTTTATCAACAAGTTTTTGGAATGCCAATGGGTAATCTCTTATCACCTACAGTGGCAGATATCGTGCTAGATAAAATCATTGACGACAGCATTGCTGAGCTAAAATCTAAGGACATATATCTTACTAATATTATAAATGTGTGTAGCGATGTTTGGATGTTGGGATATCCAGACGTTTACTTCTGTTCCTCAATAACGTGAAAATGGCAGACGGATTTTGTTGAAATTTGGTAGGCAGACAGCTACTAGTCTGGGGGGTGCAGCCATGCTAGGGACCGTAACTTTTCGATTTTTTTGTTTTTCCTTATAACTCTGAGTACACTTGACCTAAACTTATGATATTTCGCATACAGGTGTAGAAATTTCGTACAATATGGATATCAAACGAAACTGGAAGGTCCAAGATCTCAATTGGACTTCGATAAATTTATAGATAACTGAGTTATCAGTCGAAATGCGATTGCCCAGAAACCTAAAATTTGCCCTATAATATGTCAAACGAAAGGGGATGACCCCAGGTTTCATTTGAACTTCGATATATTTCGATAAATTTATCGATAACTGAGTTATCAGTCGAAATGCGAATGCCCAGAAACCTAAAATTTACCCTACAATATGGGTATCAAACGAAAGGGAATGGCTTCAATGGTTCCATTTGGACCTCGATATATTTCGATAAATTTATAGATAACTAAGTTATCGGTGAAAATATGATTGCCCAAAAACCTCAAAATTGCCCTACAGTATGGGTATCAAACGAAAGGGCATGGCCCCAGGTTTCATTTGGACTTGGATTTATTTCGATAAACTTATCGATAACTGAGTTATCGGTAAAAATGTGATTGCCCAAAAACTATAAAATTGCCCTACAATTGACCTAAACTTATGATATTTCGCATACAGGTGTGGAAATTTCGTACAATATGAATATCAAACGAAACTGGAAGGTCCAAGATCTCAATTGGACTTCGATAAATTTATAGATAACTGAGTTATCAGTCGAAATGCGATTGCCCAGAAACCTAAAATTTGCCCTATAATATGGGTGTCAAAAGGAAAGGGGATGACCCCAGGTTTCATTTGAACTTCGATATATTTCGATAAATTTATCGATAACTGAGTTATCAGTCGAAATGCGAATGCCCAGAAACCTAAAATTTACCCTACAATATGGTATAAAACGAAAGGGGATGGTCCCAGGTTTCATATGGACTTCGATATATTTCGATAAATTTATCGATAACTGAGTTATCAGTCGAAATGCGAATGCCCAGAAACCTAAAATTTACCCTACAATATGCGTAACAAACGAAAGGGGATGGTCCCAGGTTTCATACGGACTTCGATATATTTCGATAAATTTATCGATAACTGAGTTATCGGCGAAAATGTGATTGCCCACAAACCCTAAAATTGCCCTACAATATGCATAACAAAAGAAAGGGGATGGCCCCAGGTTTTATTTGGACTTCGATATATTTCGATAAATTTATCGATAACTGAGTTGTCGGTGAAAATGTGATTGCCCAAAAACCTAAAATTATTTAATGAATCGACCCTTCCCCATTGATGGGAATTTTGAAAATTTTAGATACTCGGCGGACGCCGTGGTGTAGCGGTTAAGTGTTCGGCCTTCTACACCAAGTCGTGTCGGTTCGATGCCCGGCAAAAGTGGCATCCAAAATTATTTAAAAAAAGAATTTTTCTAAACGGGGTCGCCCCTCGGCAGTAGTTTGGCAAACTCTCCGGGTGTATTTCTGCCATGAGAAGCTTCTCAGCAAAAAATTCATTTGCCTTGCAAGTGCCGTTCGGAGTCGGCAAAAAACTGTAGGTCCCGCCAACTTGTAGGAAAAACTCAAAAGCAACACACCACAAGTTGGAAAGAGAAGCTCGGCTAAAAATCTCGTTAGAGATTATGACGACCTGTTGGTATATCGCCGCCATTTGTTTTTTTTTTTTTTAAATACTCTTGGTAAATGCTTCAGTATTCAATAATATTATATAAATATGAAAGTTAGAAGTTTAGACGAACTATTCGATAAATGCTTTCTGGGGCTGTTTAGGCGCGATGCCTAAAATATTAAAAAATGTGCCACCCTAATGTTTACTTTCCAATCACCCACACCAAGCCACCCACCGGCATGTGCATGCATGACTATTCGTGTTTTGTCAGCACACACATACATGCAAGTGGGTGCGCATGTGTGGGTCCACCTCCCCTTAAAACCGGAGGATGGTTTTCGGTTCAACGGTTGTCAACGACTTGACAACCGCCTCTTTTTCTGCCAACTGCCAACGGACGCACATCAGCCCCAGGACTTCTTATACGTCACAAATAAGGTAATTAAATTAACTTTGTTGACACTCTTGATGTACAATAAACGGCCATTATACTAAACGAGAATTTCGATCTTTTCTTTCTTCCCACTACAAAATATAAATTCGAGCGCGGTGCCTTATCAAGATCCTGGTGTCGTTTGATGTAGTTTCCCTCTTTACAAATATACCGACACAGTTAGCAATTTACACCATCATGCAACAATGGCAGACTCTAGAAAAGAATACATCGCTCACCAAACCCCAGGTCCGAAAATCCTGGAATTCTGTCTACGCGACAATTTTTATTTTCCTTATGATGGAAGCCTTTATCAACAAGTTTTTGGAATGCCAATGGGTAATCTCTTATCACCTACAGTGGCAGATATCGTGCTAGATAAAATCATTGACGACAGCATTGCTGAGCTAAAATCTAAGGACATATATCTTACTAATATTATAAATGTGTGTAGCGATGTTTGGATGTTGGGATATCCAGACGTTTACTTCTGTTCCTCAATAACGTGAAAATGGCAGACGGATTTTGTTGAAATTTGGTAGGCAGACAGCTACTAGTCTGGGGGGTGCAGCCATGCTAGGGACCGTAACTTTTCGATTTTTTTGTTTTTCCTTATAACTCTGAGTACACTTGACCTAAACTTATGATATTTCGCATACAGGTGTAGAAATTTCGTACAATATGGATATCAAACGAAACTGGAAGGTCCAAGATCTCAATTGGACTTCGATAAATTTATAGATAACTGAGTTATCAGTCGAAATGCGATTGCCCAGAAACCTAAAATTTGCCCTATAATATGTCAAACGAAAGGGGATGACCCCAGGTTTCATTTGAACTTCGATATATTTCGATAAATTTATCGATAACTGAGTTATCAGTCGAAATGCGAATGCCCAGAAACCTAAAATTTACCCTACAATATGGGTATCAAACGAAAGGGAATGGCTTCAATGGTTCCATTTGGACCTCGATATATTTCGATAAATTTATAGATAACTAAGTTATCGGTGAAAATATGATTGCCCAAAAACCTCAAAATTGCCCTACAGTATGGGTATCAAACGAAAGGGCATGGCCCCAGGTTTCATTTGGACTTGGATTTATTTCGATAAACTTATCGATAACTGAGTTATCGGTAAAAATGTGATTGCCCAAAAACTATAAAATTGCCCTACAATTGACCTAAACTTATGATATTTCGCATACAGGTGTGGAAATTTCGTACAATATGAATATCAAACGAAACTGGAAGGTCCAAGATCTCAATTGGACTTCGATAAATTTATAGATAACTGAGTTATCAGTCGAAATGCGATTGCCCAGAAACCTAAAATTTGCCCTATAATATGGGTGTCAAAAGGAAAGGGGATGACCCCAGGTTTCATTTGAACTTCGATATATTTCGATAAATTTATCGATAACTGAGTTATCAGTCGAAATGCGAATGCCCAGAAACCTAAAATTTACCCTACAATATGGTATAAAACGAAAGGGGATGGTCCCAGGTTTCATATGGACTTCGATATATTTCGATAAATTTATCGATAACTGAGTTATCAGTCGAAATGCGAATGCCCAGAAACCTAAAATTTACCCTACAATATGCGTAACAAACGAAAGGGGATGGTCCCAGGTTTCATACGGACTTCGATATATTTCGATAAATTTATCGATAACTGAGTTATCGGCGAAAATGTGATTGCCCACAAACCCTAAAATTGCCCTACAATATGCATAACAAAAGAAAGGGGATGGCCCCAGGTTTTATTTGGACTTCGATATATTTCGATAAATTTATCGATAACTGAGTTGTCGGTGAAAATGTGATTGCCCAAAAACCTAAAATTATTTAATGAATCGACCCTTCCCCATTGATGGGAATTTTGAAAATTTTAGATACTCGGCGGCCGCCGTGGTGTAGCGGTTAAGTGTTCGGCCTTCTACACCAAGTCGTGTCGGTTCGATGCCCGGCAAAAGTGGCATCCAAAATTATTTAAAAAAAGAATTTTTCTAAACGGGGTCGCCCCTCGGCAGTAGTTTGGCAAACTCTCCGGGTGTATTTCTGCCATGAGAAGCTTCTCAGCAAAAAATTCATTTGCCTTGCAAGTGCCGTTCGGAGTCGGCAAAAAACTGTAGGTCCCGCCAACTTGTAGGAAAAACTCAAAAGCAACACACCACAAGTTGGAAAGAGAAGCTCGGCTAAAAATCTCGTTAGAGATTATGACGACCTGTTGGTATATCGCCGCCATTTGTTTTTTTTTTTTTTTAAATACTCTTGGTAAATGCTTCAGTATTCAATAATATTATATAAATATGAAAGTTAGAAGTTTAGACGAACTATTCGATAAATGCTTTCTGGGGCTGTTTAGGCGCGATGCCTAAAATATTAAAAAATGTGCCACCCTAATGTTTACTTTCCAATCACCCACACCAAGCCACCCACCGGCATGTGCATGCATGACTATTCGTGTTTTGTCAGCACACACATACATGCAAGTGGGTGCGCATGTGTGGGTCCACCTCCCCTTAAAACCGGAGGATGGTTTTCGGTTCAACGGTTGTCAACGACTTGACAACCGCCTCTTTTTCTGCCAACTGCCAACGGACGCACATCAGCCCCAGGACTTCTTATACGTCACAAATAAGGTAATTAAATTAACTTTGTTGACACTCTTGATGTACAATAAACGGCCATTATACTAAACGAGAATTTCGATCTTTTCTTTCTTCCCACTACAAAATATAAATTCGAGCGCGGTGCCTTAACAAAGAGATCAAAATTGTCCTGACGACAATCAAAGACACCCCTCGAATTTATTCATGGTCCTTCTCACCGTGAATTTTAGAATCAGCACCATTTGTGAAAATACAGTCCATTTATCGACCACTAACTAAGCGAAGGAAATCAGTCCACTGAATTGGGAAAATTTACAGCCAACAACTCAAGCAGCAGTGAAACAAAGCCGTTTGGAATTACTGCCTGCCACAAAACTGTCCAAAAAATACACAGCCGCTTGCTATTAAAGTCAGCCACAACAACACAACACAACTGAACTTAAGCTGATCACCACAACAAAGCAACGTAAGTGATATATTTCTTGCCACTATTTTTTTTTCGGTGTTTTGAAAAAATATTCATTTTGAAAAGTGAGCGAGTTCACCTAAACGTAAGTGCGAAGAAAGTGTTCCCGGTTGAGTGATTTACCTAGGGCTTTGAGGGTACTATCATACATTATGAGATTCTTTCGAAGAACACATCCCACAACAAAAGCTTCCTTTCAAGAAAAGTCGTGCCTAATCTCATCCGATGAGATAAAGACAACGACTCAGATCTTGATTAAACTATATCAGAAGCAATATTATTTTGAGGAGTATGTAAATTTGAAGAAGGGAACAGTCATTGACAGGAAAAGCGAGATATTGCCACTTAACCCGTTCCTTGATAAGGACGATATTATCAGGGCCGGGGGTCGTTTAGGGGCGTCGGAAGACCTCGCTTACAACGAGCGTCATCCAATCATACTCCCTTATAATTGTAGGTTGACGCGGCTAGTTGTGCAAATGATACACAAAATCTCCCTCCATGGGGAAAATCAACTAATGCTCCGTCTCATCCGCACCCAATACTGGATTCCGAATGTCAAGAACATGATTAGGGCCATCATCCACAATTGTAAGATTTGCACCATTTACAAGAAACGGGCGCAAACCCAACTTATGGGTACCCTACCCCGCGAGCGGACCACGTTTTCACGCGCTTTTACAAATACCGGGGTCGACTTTGCAGGCCCATTCGATATTAAAAGTTTCCGAGGCAGAGGGTGTCGACTATCAAAAGGCTACGTTTGCCTTTTCGTCTGTTTTACCACCAAAGCGATCCACCTGGAAGCGACCAGTGATCTGAGTACCCCATCCTTTCTAGCAGCCCTTTCGCGTTTTATAGCCAGAAGAGGATGTCCGAAAAACATGTACTCCGACAATGGCACTAACTTTGTCGGAGCCTCACGATCTTTACGATCCGATTTTAAGGCATTTATCTCGGACGCCCGAGATCAAACCATTTCCAAATACAGCCATCAATTAATGACATGGCATTTCATTCCAGCAGGGGCTCCACACATGGGGGGACTCTGGGAGGCAGGAGTTAAGAGCTTCAAAAGCCATTTCAGAAAAATAGCTTCACCTCACAACTGTCTCAATTCGCGACCATTAAGTCCCGCGTCCAACGACCCTTCCGACTTAGAACCCCTGACCCCGGGGCACTTCCTCACTGGAAGTCATCTTATGGCCCCACCTGAACTCAACGTCAGAGAAAGCTCTGCATCCATGGTTAACAGATGGCAGAAACTCAAGGCCCTTCATCATACCTTCTGCAAGCGATGGAAGGTGGAATATTTGTCCGAACTTCAAAAACGAGTGAAGTGGAAGCAGTCAAAGCAGAACATTAAGGTAGGGGATCTCGTTGTCATCAAGGAAGACAACCTATCTCCCAACGAATGGAGGCTCGGTCGAGTTACCAACGTACACCCCGGCGAAGATAACCGAGTACGTGTCGTAGACCTAACGACCGAGAAGGGACAGACCAGAAGACCGTTGGTCAAACTGATCCTGCTCCCGACAGATGGAATGGATGGTGCGAGGCCCGATGCATCCTCCTAACCATCCACTCGCCCTCCACTTCGTTTAATCCCCACCTTTCCAAACCCATCTCCCAAAATTCCCCACTCACTCGTTAACCCCAACGAGGACACCAGAAAACCTAACGCAGATGGGCGAACCCTATCTGCCACAGAAGAAGAAATGCGCTCTATAACGAGGCCAGAGAAATCCTAACGCAGACAGGCGAACCAATCTGCCACCGAATCTTAAAATAGATCTGCGACAACGCAGATACCCCCTCACATAAACACCCAGGCCCCAAAGGTGTTAACAAGAGGTAACGTGGGCGTATAAGGTCGAAACTGATTCGACCATTGATCTGTATATATTGGTCAATCTTGGAATAAATTTTCCTCGCATCTGCCGTTGATTGAAATAGGGATCGACTACCCGTTTACACTGATACATTTTTTAAACAACAATGTCAAGTTGAATGTTGAGTTGATCAAAAGTCGGTTGGCGACCAACTTTGTTGCATGCAATTTTGCAAGCAACTTTCAAAATCAACGTGAAATTGAATGAATAAAAATCGAGCAATGTAAACGGGATTATAGACCAAGGCTGCACAAGAAAAATAAGCAAAAATTTTCTTTTTGAAAGTAACGTTATCAAAAAATTTTCGCTTTGGCTCATCATGAGGTTTGTTTATTGGGCTGCTCTAGCTTACGCCAGATTGAGATATTTCACAAAATTGTGTTTAACGAACAATCTTCTTGCTCTAGGTTGCTCTATCCTTTCCCAGTGGGAAAAGGTAATGTATATCAATGCATAAAGTAATGTATAGCTCCTATAGACTATACATGAAAACATGCATGAATTTTTCTACAGCGATGTCATAGGAAAAGTAATGTGTCGCTCGCCCACAAACTGAAGCGACAAGTTTACATTACTTTTTATATTACTTTTTATAAATGAAAATATGCATTACCTTTCATGAATGAAAATATGCACTACAAGGGATACATTATAGCTTGCATTGCCTTTCTTGAATGAAAAGATGCTTTACAAGGAACATATTAAATTTTGCATAACATTTTATAAATTTCTTTGTGGAGTAACAAGCACATTAAGACACAGTGAAGCTCTACAGCGGGGAAGAGTTAAGGTCCTATTTGAAATGTTTGAATGACGAGCTCGTCATTTGCTAAGACCAAGATGAGTGCACACAAAAAAATCACAAAAAAAAAAAAAAAAAAAAAAAAAAAACTAATCAAAACCAAACAGGCAACGGCATCAGGAGCAAACAGTCCAGTAGACTTCTGAAAAGCCTAGCAGCAGCAAAGAAAGCGATGAAGATTTAAAAAACGAACAGCAGTTTCCAAATATGGAAATTTAAATTGTATTTATTTTTTCTGTTTGAAAGTTTTGTATTTTTTTTTTTTGAAGTTTAAAATTTTTTTACAAAGCCTGCTTCTGTGAGAAGCAAATTTTCAAACTACAAAATAGAGCGACACATTACTCTCTTCCTTGCTTTTGGTATGATCTTTTCTTATAACAAAATTCGTACATCTTTTCATGCACGAAAAACAATTTATTTTAAAACTACAAATCAAAAATTGAGCGACACATTACTCCCTTCCTTGCTTTTGGTGTGATCTTTTCTTATAACAAAGTTCATACATCTTTTCATTCATGGAAAAAGGTAATGCATTACCGACTTTCCCACTGGGTTGTTTCATGAGTACGCTCAAAACAAAACTAGAGGAATCCAGATCACAAATTTCTGCTCTAGTTTTTTTTTAAGGAGTAAGTTAGAGCAGAGAAGCAATTGTCAGTCAGGAAAAAATAAATTTTTGAAAACTTCAAAAAAAAAAATTAGCGTGCAAGAAAATCAATGTTTTTGTAAACGTGTATTTGAATTAATTTTGAAGCAAAATTATAAATGTACAATTAAATAAAAGAATGCTGCGTATTTGTCCGTCTAACGTGGTTTGCAATTGCATGAACAAAAAAACTAATATAATTAAATAGAAGTTATGCATTTATGACGTCGGATGCATAGAAAATGCGCAAAAAGTGAAATGTAACAACGCAAAACAAAAATAAGTTTTGCTTAAGATTTATTTAATAACGAAAATTGGATGAAAAAATTGTGGTTATATTCTAAGCTATTACGGAGCACCAGCACAAACTCTAGGACAGGTCTATATCTGGCGAAAAGCCGTTTATGAGGAGTTGCAACTTTTTACCTACTGCATTGAAAATTAACGAAGCCGAAGCAAAGAAAAATTTATTGCGGTGAATTTTAAGCACAAAATACATACTAAGCAACATTGAAGTGACGGATATATAACAAAAGGCGGCCTTGAGTCGGTCACGGTCATTGAAAATTCGACCCTTTTGCAGGTAATTAACCGTCATTGGAGGCGGCAGTAACATTGGAACAGCTAGCCGCAAAACATCAATGTCTGACAGTCAACAAATGCTGCCACTATTGCAGCAACTCACAAATGGTTCATTCGGTATCATAGTACCCGACAAGCATTGCCCACTTTGCTTTCAAGCTAAACGTCATCAAGAAAAGATCGAAGGCATCAAGTGTAAACCTGTGGCATGGCGTATACGAGAGCGCATGAAAACTGCAAGCGTAGTATTGGTACTGTGCCTCAACATAGGCGTAGACCCACCGGATGTAGTAAAAATACAACCATGCGCACGTTTAGAATGTTGGGTCGATCCATCATCTGTGTCCGCACCCAAAGCAATGGAGCTGATTGGTAATAATCTACAAATGCAATATGAACGTTGGCAACCACGCGCACGTTACAAGAAATGTCATGATCCCACAGCTGACGATGTCAAGAAGCTGTGCACCTCACTGCGTCGCAATGCCAAAGGTGAACGTATACTATTTCATTATAATGGTCATGGCGTGCCAAAGCCAACGGCCAATGGTGAAATTTGGGTATTCAATAAAACATTTACGCAATACATACCTTTGAGTATATTTTGAATTACAAAGTGGATGGGTGCACCATCCATATATGTATACGATTGTTCAAATGCTGGCATTATTATAAATTCATTTCAACAGTTTGCTGAGCAACATGAACGTGATTTGGAAAAGTCGGGTCAGAGTGTTGGACCTGGCGGCCAAGCGCCAGCTATGTTACCACCCTTGGTTAGCTATACAAATTGCATACATTTGGCCGCCTGCTCTGTCAATGAGATACTACCCATGAATGCTAATCTGCCAGCAGATTTGTTCACCTCATGCCTAACCACACCCATTAATATAGCACTTAAGTGGTATACAATGCAAAAAAAAAAAAAATTCGAGCTAGTGCCACACATACAAAGTGAGCAAGTTGATAAAATACCTGGTAAGGTGAATGATCGTCGCACCATGAGGGGTGAATTAAATTGGATATTTACCGCCATCACTGATACCATCGCCTGGAATACATTGCCACGTCATCTGTTTCAACGTTTATTTCGTCAAGACTTGCTTGTCGCCAGCCTGTTTCGCAATTTTTTACTTGGCGAACGTATACTACGTTCGCATGATTGTACACCTGTATCTCATCCAGCCTTGCCGCCGTGCTTTCGTCATCACATGTGGGCCGCTTGGGATTTGGTTGTAGACTTTGCCTTGCAACAGTTGCCCGATATATTGGAAAAGGGTGCACCTTATCGTCAGCTCCCATTTTTCGAACAACAACTAACCGCTTTCCAAGTTTGGCTAGATCGCGAATCGGAATCGCGTTCACCGCCTGAGCAATTACCTATCGTTTTACTGTACTATGTGGATAAACTTCGCCAAATTTTGTTGAATAACATCGAAAAAGTTGCATTTTTAGTTAGCCTTCCAAATATTTGTAACATCTCGCTAAGTGTGATGCACCTTGTAAGAACTAAAATTAATTTTCTGATAAATTTACAATAAAATCACTTACCTGTTGCCAAGAATTATGCTGCTCCCATGTGTTGCGTGCGGCCGGAAATGAATGAAATGTTCGATTTTTCTCTACACCCGTAAAGAAAAATCGAACAATGGAATTGTTTTTTTTTGTGTTCCCGACAATTCCATTTCATTCACTGACAAATTAGGCAGGGTTGTAAAAATCATGCCAATTAGTGATGCATAATTTTCGGATATTGCATTAGTGATGTAATACTGACATAACTATCGGGTACCGAAAAACCCGATGTACCAAAAATCGGTACCTCATACCGAATCAGAAATAGGGAGCAGCAATTTAATTTTTCACACTCGTTAGGCCAAAATGAGCGAGTTAAACGATATGGGTATAATTAAGCTTTTTTTTGAAACAAGCTTTTTTTTGAAATAAGTTTTTTTGAAATAATCAATAAAATTAATATTAAAAAAAAAAAAAAAAAAAAAAAAACCCGTTTATTTTAAAATACATTACTTATTTGGTTTTTTTTTTTCTCGGGGGGGGCAGGACTGTTTTTGCCAACAAAACAACCAAAGTTAAACCGCCACTCAACCACTCTCTACCGGGATCGGTATCAAATCGGGTACCGAAAATGTTGCTTCCGCGCAACACTAGCAAGAAAAGAGTTGCTCGTACGGAAATCTAATGTCACTTGCGCCATCTAGCGGACTACAGCAATAATAGAAAAAAAAGGAAAAGAAACACACAGGGTGCAACAGGTGTTATTCACGTAAAGCGGCAAACAGTTGGACGGCAACATGTCGCCGCAACTTCATTGCCACCAGGGAGGGAAAAACGGTCAGATAACGTTACACTTAGGCCCAAATATTAGGAAATAGCAGGTTCCGCCTGGAAATACTTGAAGATACGTCATTTCAAGTTCCCCTTTTTGTCACTTCGGCTACTCGCCACTTTCCTCCCACGTATGTATATGGGCAACCGTATACATTATTCAAACCAATTTTTTCTCTTCTCTTTTTTCGGTCTTCGGCAGCATGACTCGCCATGCTTCCCTACGCCAACGCGCCGCTCGTATGGCCGCCCGGTATCCGAAACCGTGTCCTCTGTGTGGTGAAAACCACCCCCTTCGGGCGTGTGATGTTTATCACGGAATGGCACCCTTGCAACGTCTGAAGGAGGTTATCCGGGCGGGATATTGCGACAACTGCCTGTCAATGGTGCATCGGGCTAGGGAATGCACCAGCGACGCCAGGTGCCGACGATGTGGTGACAAACACCACACCACGCTCCACCTCCAGACTGATGACCAGCCGGTGGCCTATAAGAGTTGGGCCCAACAAGTCGAAGAAGCCGAGAGGGAAGAAGCGTGGCCAGCCGAGCAAGCAACCCAGAACAAGGAAGAAGACAGCCGAGAAGAGGTTCTGTCTATCCAGGCCTCTGAGACGGGGCTGACCCAGGAGGACGGCGAAGTAATCGAGCCGGTTCAAGGGGTGTCGGACCTACGGCGATTCCGACCCCTTCTAGCGCACGAACGACGATACCAACATCAACGCGACAACAACCTTTCATCTCGCCGCGCTCATCGCAACAGTCGTAAGCGAAGACTGGCCCCCCAGCCGCGCCAGCTTCGTAATCCCAGTCTCCACAACGCCGAAACCCGTAGACTGGCCACACAGCCGCGGCAGCTACGAAAGTATGATCCAATTCGCCAAAACGAGCGTAGACTGGCCTCTCAGCCGCGCCAGCTACGACAACATCATGACAGCCGCCGAGACGAGCGTAGACTGGCCACTCAGCCGGGCCAGCTACGCACCATTAGTGAGGTAAGCCGCCCAGACGGCAGACTGGCCCTTCAGCCGCGCCAGCTGCCAACCCGAGGTTTCCGCGACGGAGGCAACGGAGTTCTCGCCAGGATGGGTCCACCGTTGCGCCCCATGACCACCCTTGCGCCAACTGCGGTGGTAAAACTGGAAGCGGGTGGCGGATTTTGCTACGTCCGAGCACTAATTGATGCGTGCTCACCCCGCTCCGCGATCGACCGCAGCTTGGCGGAAGAGTTAGGGCTGCAGTTCACCCATTCTGGCGGCGAGCAAGGTTGCTTCCTCCGAATCCGAGGGAAGCATGGCAACAACACGTCCGTCACAGCACACGCGGTGTGTATCAGCAATTTAAATCGCATCAGTCCGGCAACCCAAGTCGACGCCAAAATCGCGGCTCCATATGAGCACGTGCGTTTGGCCGACCCACAATTTTTTATGTCGGCGCCGGTGAAACTGATCCTCGGCGGCGACGTCTACGCCGACATTATGACCCCGAACACTTTGCCATCCTCGTTCGGGTCACTCATAGCCCACAGCACTATTTTCGGTTTTGTGCTATCGGGCGCTACTAATATGTAAGTTAGGTTTAAATTTAGGTGTAAGTTTAATTTAAAAAAAAAAAAAAAAAAAAAAAAAATTTTTTCTTTTTTCTCACTTTATGGCTTCATGGCAAGAAATATACCACTTTATTTTTTTTCAAGTTTCTTCCCTCTCTTTAACAGCTAGGTACGACACGGCCAAACAACCAGTGGTAACAGAACCCAACTCGAGGAGGTGGCTCGAAGGAGGCAAGCGGGCACAGTGCTATCCAGCACACTACTAGTCTTAAGAACCTAGCCTAAGAGACGGCGTGATGGAAATCCCGGGGCTGGTCAGAATGTTGCGTGTCGCAAGGGGGCCGGCATGTTTAGGCGCGATGCCTAAAATATTAAAAAATGTGCCACCCTAATGTTTACTTTCCAATCACCCACACCAAGCCACCCACCGGCATGTGCATGCATGACTATTCGTGTTTTGTCAGCACACACATACATGCAAGTGGGTGCGCATGTGTGGGTCCACCTCCCCTTAAAACCGGAGGATGGTTTTCGGTTCAACGGTTGTCAACGACTTGACAACCGCCTCTTTTTCTGCCAACTGCCAACGGACGCACATCAGCCCCAGGACTTCTTATACGTCACAAATAAGGTAATTAAATTAACTTTGTTGACACTCTTGATGTACAATAAACGGCCATTATACTAAACGAGAATTTCGATCTTTTCTTTCTTCCCACTACAAAATATAAATTCGAGCGCGGTGCCTTATCAAAGAGATCAAAATTGTCCTGACGACAATCAAAGACACCCCTCGAATTTATTCAGGGGCATTAATATCAATTATTATTATTATTATAAGGCCTTATTACATCGCGACCATTAGTACGATCCATTGTGTGACCTATCAGCTTTTTGCTGTATGTGAAGGCTCTTTCTTGCTAACGCAATGCATTCGCAGAGTATGTGAACCGGCGATTCATCGTCCAGTTCGCAAAACCGACAAATTGTTGTATCTGACAGATTCAATTTACTCAGGTGATAACGTGAAATCAGTTGAAGTCCTATTGAATGACTTCAAATTTCGATTGCATTCATTGACTCCACTTTTGAATAAAGAATAAAAAATGAAGTCATGAGTTTGAAGTCATTTTGTGAAGTCACTAAATGTCTTCATTTTTTGCGTGAAGTCACTAACTATTTACAAGAAAAAATTATATAACCTACTTATAATGATCCATAATAGCCACTTTATTTTAAACATAAACAGGGTTAGGTTAGGTTGAAGTGGCTGCCGCAAAGGCACACCTAGGCCAGTATTAAAAGGCCCGTTGTGATACCATCAACACTAGGAATGTCAGTCCCGGGACCCAGCCATATGGAAAATCCCAGTGCTATTGGGACTCTCCACATAGCAGAATCCCGGGGCTGACACTCCTAAAACCGACACCGTTACACCTCCTCGAACCATTTAGATGACTTGATGAAAGCCATCAAGTCCTTTATGTCCAGCTCCGCTACCTGGCGTAGGCTATCCAGGAAGGGAACCCCGAAAAAGCGCCTTCTCGCGCCGCTTAAAGCCGGGCAGTTGCAGATGAGATGCTCCACCGTTTCCTCCTCCTCATCATCTTTGCAACTCCTACAGCATCGTCGGTAGGGTACACCCAGCCTTGCTGCGTGCCTTCCAATAAGGCAGTGCCCGGTTAAAACCCCTATTAATATAGATATATCCCTTCTTCTTAGGGTGTAAATATATTTAGATCTTTTAATATCCCATTTTGGCCAGGATTGTTTGGATACTCGGCACCCTGGCGATAAAAGCCATCTTTCATTGGCTTGTCTGAGTGTATGCTCCTTCAGCATTAGCTTGCATTTGGCAAAGGGCATACCTAAGCGTTCTTTATCCTGAAGAACCTGCTTGGTCGTGCCCTGCCTAGCAAGTTCGTCTGCCCTACAGTTTCCCTCAATGTCCCTGTGTCCCGGAACCCATGTGAGGCTCACGCGGTTCTGTTGGGCCATCTCCTGAAGATATCGACGACAGGTGAGCGTCAGTTCAGAGTTGAACAAGTAAGAGCCAAGGGATTTGACTGCCGCTTTGCTATCGCTGAAAATAACGATATTCTGTCCGATAGCGTGTTGCCCTATCCAAGCCGGGAAGGAAAATGATTGCTGAGACCTCAGCCTGGAAGACGCTGCAATGATCAGGCAGTCTGAAGGAAAGCTCAAGGTCCAGATCCTTGGAATAAATCCCTCTTCCAACTCTGCCGTCCAACTTCGAACCGTCGGTGTATATGGAAATGCCGCCATTAGTAGCAGGACACCGATCCGCCCTCTCCCAGTCTTCCTGCTGGGAATGTTTATTCTGAACCAGCTATCTCCGACTGTTGTGGTTGCACAACGGTCCGTGCTCGGAGGGAGAAAGCTGTAAGAATCCAGAATACCGGAGCGTCCAGTAGTGCCTGCGCCCCAGCCGGAAATTTCCCTTAGACGCAGAGCCGATGCTGCCGCTGCCCGGTACCCTTCCAGATCGAGTGGCAAAATGCCAAGAATGGCCTGGAGAGCTTCGTTGGGCGTTGTTCTCAACGCGCCGCTTATACAGATCTTTCTAGATCTGTGGACTTTACCTAACAGGTTTAGGTTGGCTGCCTTGCTCAGCGCAGGCCACCATACCACGACTCCATACAGCATAATTGGCCGGATTATCGCATTGTAAATCCATCTGCAGATTTTGGGATTGAGCCCCCATTTTTTGCCAATGGCTCTTTTACAGGTGTAAAGTGCAATGCACGCTTTCCTCTGGCGCTGGATGACATTCTGCTTCCAGTTAAGCTTTCTATCCAGAACTATGCCTAGGAATTTGGCTTTGTCAGCCAAGTTCAGGCGCACGCCATTTAGTTCTGGTAGGCTTAGCGTTGGTATTTTGTACCGGTTAGTATAAAGGACAAGCTCCACTTTTCCCGGGTTGATATTAAGTCCGCAGCGAGATGACCACGAGGAAACTGCTCGCAGTGCTACTTGCATCAAGTCACACAGGGTTTGTGGGAATTTGCCCCTGTACGCAATAGCTAAATCGTCTGCATATGCAACTATCCTCCCGCCCCCCCAGCTTGTGTCTCGTAGCAACGAGTTTACAGTTAGGTTCCATAAAAGCGGAGAGAGAACACCACACTGAGGCGTTCCTCTTGTGACATAGCGTGAGAAATCAACTGTGCCCAGTGTAGAAACTATTTTCCTTCCATTTAGTAGCTTATCAATTAGTCCAATAAGAGACCTGCTTATGCCCAGATTAGTTAGAGCGGTGTTAATAGCCTCCTGGCTTATATTGTTGAAGGCACCTTCAATGTCTAGGAAGGCCACGAGACAGTAATCTTTTTCATACAACGATTTTTCAATAACAGAGGCAAGGCTGTGAAGCGCAGTTTCCGTTGATTTACCTTTGGTGTATGCATGTTGATAGCTAGATATAAGGTTGCTATCAATAGTAGAGGAGACATAATCGCTAATTATCCTCTCGAAGGTTTTGAGTGCAAAGGACGAGAGACTGATCGGTCTGTAGTCCTTAGGCTCATAGTGTGAGGCCTTCCCAGCCTTAGGAATAAAGACTACCTTGGCGCTTCTCCAGGAGTGCGGAATGTAGTTGAGAGCCAGGCAGGCTGAAAAGAGAAATACCAGCCATTTAGCCGATGTTTCCAACTTGTTTATGAGTTGTGCGGGGAAAATCCCGTCTGGCCCAGCAGCCTTGAACGGCTCAAAGCTTTTGATCGCCCACCTTACCCTTTCCTCCGTGATGGGTATATTCACTGCCATATTTGTTGCAGATGCTAAAGGTGCTTCATGCAAGTTCCCCGGAAAGTGTGTATTCAATAGCAGCTCCAGGGTTTCCCCTTCCGTGGTAGTCCACGATCCGTCAGGCTTCCGCAAATAGCTAATGGCTGTTTGAGTTTTTGAGAGCACTCGTCTAAGTCTCGCAGTATCATCGACCTTTTCGACCCCGGTGCAGAAATCTCTCCACGAAGTTCTCTTCGCCTGCCTTAGGGCCCTTTTATAGGCCCTCAGTTTAACTTTATATTCGAGCCATTCAGGCTCCGTACCGAGGCTCTTGGCCCTATTAAATTGCTTCCTGCAGGACTTGCGGAGCGAATCCAGGTCGTAGGACCACCAGTGTGGTCTATGTTTACCGCGTGGTTTCGGCACTGGACAAGCCTGCTCTAGGGCATTTGAGAGCGCCGTTGTAAAGGTCGCAACCAGATCATCCAGTTCTCCTACTGATGATGGAGCTTGTGGGGGTAACACTGGTAGGTCCCTAACTAATATTTGATTATGTAGCTGCCAATTAGTGTTGCGTGGATTGCGTTTCATAACTGGCTGCTCAACAGAAAAATCTAAGGCAATTTCTATGTACCGGTGGTCGGAAAATGAATGCTCCTCAAGAACACGCCATTTCCTAACCCACTCATAAGCGCCTTCGCTACAAATAGTGAGGTCTATGACCTCCCTACGGGCTTTAGTGATAAAAGTAGGCTCGTTACCCACGTTACAAACCACCAGGTTAGTTGTTAGTAGGTAGTCAAACAGAGACTCGCCCCTAGCGTTAATATCGGAGCTTCCCCACTGGACGTGATGAGCATTAGCGTCAGCTCCAATAATAAGATGACCCGTGCAGAAATTTTCCACCAGATCTTTCACCTCCTTTTGTGGAGGAGGTTCTTCGGCGTCATAGGGCATGTAGACCGACGCCATCGTCAGGCTGGTGCTGCCGACCGTTAAGCTGGCAGCTGTAACGTCACCATTTGAATAGTTGGGTAAGAGAAAGGTATTCAGCTCAGACTTGACCAAGATACAGGTTCTGACCTTGCCCTCCTCATTAGCTCGGATGAGCTTGTACCCCTTAGCCCCCAATCCACAGATCCTTGAGCTATTAACCCAGGGTTCTTGGATAAGGACCACGTCTACGTCGCCTTTATAAAGACGACTGCTTAGGGCAGCTGAGGCTGCTTTAGATTTGTGCAGGTTAATCTGAAGCACCACCAACATGAGAGCGCTCAGACTTCCCTACCACCGTCGTACCGTCGTGGAGGTCTACCCCGTCCCGGGGCCTATCTCTCAACGTCAATTTATCTGCACGATTTGGCGTGGCGGAATCTCTACTGTCTGAAGCGGCATCAACGTTAGTGTGCACCGGATTGCCCTCCACCACCGTGCGGTCGAGGTCTTCCGCGTCCGTTAGGCTATCTTCCATCGCCGAGTCGTTCACGGCTTCCTCGCAATTTGACGTGGCGGATTCCACACTTTCCGCGTCTGACACCCCTGCCTCCTCTTCTGGTCCCTCGATTTCCGAGTCCTTCGAAGCGGCCGGAATGGCAGCGCGTTGTGCATCGCCACGGTATACGTGGATCACGATCTGACCCATTCCATAATGCACTCGTCCGTTGCACCGTTTAAGGGGCTCAAGTGCCTCCTTATTCAAAGTTAAAACCACCTGTCTATGAGGCCCAACCTCACCCTCGACCAGATTGACACTCCAGTCCTGCGTCGGGAGAGACGGATTCCAGGCCTGCAGCATCTCAAGAATATTCTCCGGTTCAAAAGGGATGGCAGGAATCCATGCCCTTGCCCTTGGCCGGGCCGGAATGTCCTTCCAGTCGACGACCTCGATTTTTGCCCCTGGGTAGACTTCACCCAGTCTTGCAACTGCTGCCTTGTACAGTGCAACAGTTCTTGCATCCTCACACGCGAAAACTTTAATCTGACGCGTTTGAAGGGATTCCCGTTCAGCCTTTTAGGCGCATAGGGCCTTTTGAAATTTGGTATCAGATCTTTCGCTTTCTCCACCATCTTCCTTTCATTCAGCGATAGTGTATCCTGCGATGCTCCTTCATATTTCTTCAGGATCCTTGCAGCCTTCCTTTTATCCCAGTACGCAAAGCGTCGGGGAGATGTCTTTTGGGAGGAGTTCAGACCCGTAGTTGCCATCGCGGTCTCTCCCTTTGATAGAAGATTAGTTGCGTCTTCCTTCTCTTTCGGATCACTGAGGCCAGGTCCCGAGACCATTGCCACAGACATTGAGAGGTTGATGTTCGTGCCGGCGCTTGATGGAAGTTTAGCATCCGCCGTTTTCTGCTTACCTGCGTATGCAGCCGCACTGGTGCTGGCTTTCATCAAGTCACTCTCACTTGCTAGCAGTTTCGAGGATGACCGACCCGTAGTTACCATCGTTGTCGGTCCCCCAGTTGACTTTGAAATAGAGTTTGTCCTCCGGTGTTGTGATTTCTCTTGCTCCAGCATAGTTCTCCTCTGCTGCGGAGTAAACGAAGTTATTGATTGTTTTGAATTTTGAGTTGTATTCATCTTGTTCGTACGACCCCTCGCCGGACACGGCCAGCTTGGGGTCAAGGGTGCATTAAGGGGAATGTGTCGTCCGCCACGGCAGAGCCCCATACCGCGGTAAGACCATGGTTACTCTCTGAGGCGGTCCGGTATCAGAGAGGCACCGTTCGACTACAGCCACGATTTGCCTCCCGGCTGCAAACGTCCAATGGGCACGGTATCGCGTAACACCCTGGATTGGGAGGGGGTAGATCTTTGTCATCGCGCCAGCGAGGCTAGGCTGCTCTCGTGATGTAGTGCCATGCGGAGCTATGATCGCAAGGGCAACGTAGCCCCGTGGCTATCGACTAAGCCCTCGTACCGCGACAAGGTGTCCACCCTTCACGAGGGTAAACATAAACAAATTATTAACCAAATATAAACAAAGGGGCTGATAGTGAATTATTAACTTTTAAAAGCAACAGCTTTTCGAACAGTGAAATTATACCTAATTTGCACAGATAAGGCTAGTATATAGTGCTAATTATTGTTTTGTGACAAGGAAAGTGTTGATTTATATACTCATGTACACAAAATTGCATATTTTTAGATAGACGCGCCAAAAGGCTTTCACTGGGAGAAAAACGCATTAAAACTTTATTTTAAGTATTTAGTGACATATATATGTATTCATATATCTTTTATATTATTTTAAATGTGAAAAACTTTGTAACTTTTAACTATTTTCTACAATAAAAACCAAATCTAAAGCGATCGACTTGTTTTAGTTAGCAATACCTGAAGCTTGAGTCATTCATAACCATTAAACCTAACCTGGTTTTGCGGTATTCATAACCATTAGGTCTGCCTTACATTTGCGTTATTCATAACCATTACAGCTAACACACGTTTGCGTCACATATAACCCAAACGCACAGCAAAGACATGGTTATTTTTTGCTCACTCGCCTCCCTGCAAAAATTGAGAGAACTCTATTCCCTATCTAAAGAGTACTCCAATTGGAGCATCAGAGTACTCCAAATGTAATCCTATTTCATATAAAAATTGTGCTCCAATTAACATTACGATGTCCTAGAACTGGACCACCTACTGCAACCTTCGCTTTGTTTCTGCTACTCCATGGAGTACCTACAGTCAGAGTACTTTGCAATCTACTCCAATGTTGTTACTCCTTGGAGTATACACTGCCAGAGCGATAGCGTCGTTATTTCCGTCGATAAGGCACGAGGAATGATCGACTTTCAAAAAGCTGAAGGTGGTCCGATAGAGTATACAAAGGATTACTATTGGAGTACTCCAATATCAAAAAATTTGAACACATAATCCAACGATTTTTGCAGGGCTTAAAGCTTTCGGCAGAATCAGTCCGCCAATACGTCAGTTGCGTCACGTACGTCAATTTTAGAGCAATTTCTACTTTGACGTATCCGTTACGCATACAAACACCCGCAGTCTACTTTGCTGTCAGTTATTTCGACGTACTGACGTATTGATTCTGCTGAACGCTTTAAGAAAATAACTAAGAAAACTACCGAAAAGTCACATTAGGCGAGTCGATTACATAACCGATCAAATAATCGGTATCTGTTTAGTAGGGTTATCATTGGCTAAAACAATACAAATATTGCAGTGACAAACTGCCACCCCTAAGGGTTAAGTTAGAGCGCTAATTTTTTGCAAGGCTTATTTCTCATCAATACCTATAGTTTCAGGGGGTAAGACCGAAAAAAGAACCAAATTTTTTTTTATTTGAATCACCCTAATGTACATACATAGCTATGAACAACCAAAGTGCGAAGGGATGCGGGGGCTTACCATGAGAGCGTAGTGCTCGCAGTATATTTGATAAATAATAATTATATTTATGTCAATAAAGCAGAGTGACGAATGTTCATTCATAACACAATCGAAGATATAAAGATATTGTGATTTTGTAATTCGGATATATATCTACATATACTCATGTTAACTTTTCATAAAGAGTAGGTACTAAGAAGATCCATAACTAATTATTTGTATAATATATTTTAGAGTTTAATACATATGGTTTGAGTAAAAAAAAATAGCGATCATGTCTTGTATGCCACAGGTAAGTTGGCTTCAAATGACTCCATATGACTTCAATTGACTTCAGAAAGAATTTTGATTCAATGAATGCAATACATGAATAACCAAAAAATTAATGAAAAAAAGAATTTGAAGTCGCAAAATGAAGTCTGAATAATGACTTCATTTTTGAAGTCGAAGTCAAAGAATTCAAAAAATGGCTGCAATCATTTTACGATAAATCACAAAAGAATGCATTCGCAAAAGAAAGTATTCTGCAAGGCACGTAGGGCGGCCTGACTGTCCGACATAATATAAATTCGCTTAGAGGATAGTCCTCTTCGGAGGCATTCTCTGCCATAGATTTCCGCTTGGAAAATAGTGGGGTAGCTGGGTTCCCTGATCCCCAGAGCACTCGATCAACGATTGAAACCTCAAATTTTCGCGTGATCCTGAGCGTAGGAGTTGTTGCATCATTTACTTGCAATATAGGATCGTTTATGAGGTTCTTGACTATCTTCATATGTCCTGTCATATTTCCGATTTTCAGATCAGAAACATTTTGAAGTCTCAATGCAGCGAATGTGGCTTCCTTCTCTATCAGAATAGGGAAGGGAGGTATTCCTACAAGGGTACTTAGAGCATCAGCAGGGCACGCTCTCATTGTACCTGTTGTGCCGACTCAGACCAGCCGATGCAGCTTACTTAATTTAGTTGCTGTTGTTATCTGAGCAGTCTTAGGCCACCATTTTGGGAGACAGTCCCCATGTTTTGCCATAAAGTCTAGTGCAGGCGAAAAAGGCCCTCGTTGCTTTATTTATCGTCCATTGCTTTATTTATCATTCCATGTGAGGGTCTTGTCCACTTTAGTTTTAGGCCACCAAACCAGGGAAGCGTAGGTGACTATTGGCTTCTCAACTGTATTAAATGACCAATACGTCATTTTGGGAGACAGCCCCCATGTGAGGGTCTTGTCCAATGTTACTCCTAGGTAATTTGCTTCCGTTGAAAAACTTATGCAGCCGCCTCCTAGGGACGGCTCTAACAAAGACAATTTTTCTAAACGGGGTCGCCCCTCGGCAGTAGTTTGGCAAACTCTCCGGGTGTATTTCTGCCATGAAAACCTTCTCAGCAAAAAATTCATTTACTTTGCAAGTGCCGTTCGGAGTCGGCAAAAAGCTCGGCTAAAAATCTCGTTAGAGGTTATGATAACCTGTTGGTATATCGCCGCCATTAGTTTTTTTTTCTTCGCCCCGTTAACGGCACCAAGATTGTTTTGTTTGGGTTAATAGATAGCCCTTTGATAGCACACCATCTTTCAATGATGCGAAGGGCTTGTTGCATGCGATCGATTCCTGTTACGCAGACGACCAAGTCATCTGCATAGCCCTGAACGTCAAAACCATTGCCCTTCAAAAGGTGAAGAAGTTCGTCTATGACAAGGGTCCAGAGTAGAGGAGAAAGGACACCTCTTTGAGGGCATCCTCTTGTGGCCACGATTGAGCCAGCACTCCCTCCTATCTGAAAGCTGATTTTTCTTTCCTTTAGCATGGCCAGCACCCAGCGACTAATCATTGGGCTTACGTGCTAATCATGGCTTCCTCAATGGCCTGATGGGTCGTATTATCGAAAGCGCCTGATATATCGATAAATGCACACAGTTTTTTAGGCTCTATGGCCTTTTAAATGTTTTCCGTAAGGCAATGGATAGCAGTCTCTGTAGATTTTTCGGGTTGGTACGCGAATTGGGTTTTACACAGAGGTAGTTTCTTTAAGTTCTCTTCTCTAATATGGTGTTTCCACCAAAAACAAACACCGTGTTTATAGGTTTTGGGTTTGAAATAATTGTCAACTGTTTCCACTGCGTGTTTGATAAAATTGTGTTCAATCTGTCATTTGTGTAATTTTATTATTCGAAAATTTTGTGGAAAATGCTATTTACGCTAAAAGGCAGATCCAGCCACGAAAGCCCACTCGTAGCCATTTGGGTCCTATAAAAGCTATAACCTTTATAACATAGTCCAATTTTCCGGTGGCACCTATCAAACAGGTGTTTGGCCCTATGATTTTGCGTTGCATTTTGAAAAATATTAAAAAATGTAAAAATTTTAAATATGTATAAATTAATTTAATTTTAATTGTCAAGAATTTTGACAAACTGCAATGGTAATATGATTTCGATAAGAAATTAAAAACAAAAAGGAAACAATGACGTAAATGTACATTATTGCCATCTTTTAATGATAGATCGTATGCAAACCCAAAGCAAACACGCTTTAAAAAGGGGTTTGAAATGGGTTTGGGTTATGAAATTTGTATGAGATTTGACAAGGGTTGCGAGTAGTGTTTGATTTCAAGCACGCTAGGGCTAGAAAACACGGTGTTTCCTTTTGGTGGAAACGCCATATAATGTGCTGATTTAAAATTTTCTCCATTCCTTTTAGGAGAAAGGAACTGAGACATATTGGTCGATATGACGATGGCAGATTTTCCGGTTTCCCTGGTTTCGGTATAAAAACAACCTTAACCTCTGTCCACCTGTTACGAATATATCCTAGCAGCAGGGATGCTCTATATAAATTTGATAGGACTGGGGCTGTTTAGTTGATTCCTTGCTGTAACAGACGAGGAAAGACTCCATCTGGTCCTGGGGTTTTGAAAGGACTGAAAGTCGATAAAGCCCATTGGACATTTTTGACATTGGTTAGCTATGTTGCCAGGCTCTTTTCTCTTCCACTAATAGTTGGCGAATCATCTATAGGATGTGAGTGTTGATAGCCTGGTGTACAGTCCGGAAAGTGAGTGGCAAGCAAGAGTTTGCATGTGTCTTCCGGCTACTTGGTGTAGCTCCCATCTGAATTCTTCAGAGTACCAATAACGTTGCTATGGCCTCTCACAAGGGCCTTTTGGAGCCGCATGCCGTAGAAAGGTCTTTAATGTTTTCGCAGTGTTCTCTCCAAGTCGCCCTCTTAGACTTCCTAAGTTCTTTATTGTAGGAGGTTAGGGCATTTTTATAGGATACCAAGTCTCCCGTGTCTTTAGCTGTATTGAACAACCTTCTTGCTTGACATCTTAATTGTGCAAGCTTTTTGTTCCACCAGGGCACATCCCGTTGTACACGTATTTTAGCCTGGGGACAACTCTCACTAAAAGCCGTTATAATATCTGACTGAAATTGTGCAGCTTCTGCCTCAATCTCACGCACCGTTGTTATCGGTTGGTGTAAGCAATTGTCCCTATTGTAAATAGTTCCCATTTCGTTTTCCTTGGATTTCTGTAAACGGACTCATGATCAGAGAAGTGACCCATGTCGAACACAATATGTTTGTGGTCCGACATTAATTCCTCCCGCGAGACGTGCCAATTTGTGACAGCGAAGGCCATGTTTTGGTTACATAGAGTAAGGTCAAGAGCCTCCCCTCTAATAGCTATAACAAAAGTGGGTTCATTACCACGATTTATGACATTGATGTTATGACTACTAATAAACTCCAGGAGGTGCTCACCCCTGTTATTTATGTTCATACTACCCCAAGCTGTATGGTGGGAGTTTGCGTCACAGCAGAGGACCCATGGGATATCCTTCTGTTGACAATACTCAATGAGGGATTTGGATTCAGCAGTAGGGGCTGTTTCCTCCTCATCCGGAAAGTAAGCTGATGCCAAAATGGCCTCTTTTTCATCTCTTGGGGTTGGATTTTTTGCCCAAACTGCAACCAAATCAGCCGTCAAAACTGTAGGAGCGGGATAAACGACAGATTCTTGTTTAGAAGCATAGCCGCCCTGGAACGGGAACCGGTGGCATAGATTAATTCACTATCAGCACAGCTTAACCTTTTACAGAACCATTTAAAATCCATGGTTCTTGAATGAAGGCTACTCCCAGACCTTCTCTGTTGTATCTTCTGCTAGGGACATCCGAAGCTCCCTTGGCATGGTGAAGATTCACCTGGAGTCATTTAAGACGCCTCGAACTGCGAGCGTTTGCTGGGAGGACTGACATTATAAAGATTGTTTGCGGTCCCTATCCGCCACCGATGACTTCAGGTTGCCGCTAAGCAAAGCATCCCCATTAGATGCCTGACTTTGGCCCGATTTTTGTCGATTCCGGGTCTAGGGTTTTCGCTACGTATTTGATTTATTTTCCTGCTTTGAGAGGGCGGTGGAGTCTCGATAATCGTAGCTTCTGCTGTGGACTCCAGCTGAAGCTTAGTTTGTACATCCAGCCTTGCGGCCCCTCTGCCGATTTTGAGCTGCAGGCTGTTTGTTCTACAGCCTTCTGTGGCCCACTTGTCCGATTGAGGATTCTCCAGTGTCTGGTGTACAGGGCCGGGTTTTAAACAGAAATAACTCTGAGGAAATGCTCGTTTCAGGGGCAATCGTCCTCTTTAAAGTACCCAACAAAGATAATGCGACGGGGTACTTCCGCATCCGAGACTACCTTCAGATTCGTCCCCTCCCATGGAGTTAGTTTAGGGACGATGTATTTTAACCATTCTCTGGTATTAAAATCATCGCAGACGATTGATAGCCATCCATAGCGAATCGCGCAGCCCGTGAAGCGTTTACTAATAGCGCCAACTTGAAGCTTAAACACTTCATTCAGAAATAAAATTGAAATGAATTGAATTGAATTGAATGGCCCTTCCTACGATCCTCAGTTGTTCAGAGGACCAGATGGTAGTAGGATAATCTTGTGGGATTATACCTAGCTTGATAGTGGTCAGGGCATCTCGAAAAGATCCTGATGACACAACCAGGTTGAGCCGCGGTTATTAAGGCACTGGCTGCCTCGTCATCAGGAGGAGGCAACTGCCTTGTCCTCTTTTGGAAATAATATAAATACTCAAAGCCAAAGCAATATTTAACTTTAGAAACCTCAATTTCAATCGATTTCAAGGATGTGTATATTTAATTAAAATTTATTAAAACCGTTTTTCAATAAATACAATTTTTTTCAAAACTCTAGGAACATAGCCAAGTAATTGATCTTCCTACAGTTTTTTATTTGATCAATCTACCTAACTTGGTGAACTTCGACGACCGAATTCTTATCTAAAAGGTTGAAGGGATACTTCGCAGGGTGGGCAAGGCCGCGGGTATATACTATTTAGTATTAAATACATTAAAAAATATGTAGATGATATATTAGCAATAGTTAAGAAAAAGGACGTGGAAGACATTCTTAAAACACTAAATGCGCAACATAGAAAAATCCAGTTCACCACTGAAAAAGAGAGGAACTAAAAATTAGCCTTCCTAGACATCGAAATTATCCGAGAACATACCTAATAACAAAAATTTAAAAATGAACTGGTATTGCAAATCGATAGCTTCTTCAAGAATGATAACCACCCATCCTTGGACACAGAAGAAAAACCAGGAGTACATAACGATTAACAAGAGGAAAATAAAAAACATCCTCCAAAGAAACGCATACCCCAATGCCGTGATCGAAACATTAATAACAACAACCATCAATAAAATAGCACAGGAACACGGAACGAATAAAAAACAAGTAAGGAAAGCTGTCTTCGGCTGTGCCGAAGGCTAAATACCTTTCATGAATAAGCGTCACGATTTTCACTGTTTGATCGCAGTACAGCCTGTGTGAATTTAACTTAAGCTCATACCGAAATTATCGGAACTATCGATTATATGGGGGCGATGTGTTATATTGGTCCAATCTCATTGATTTTTAACACCGACATTCCACATTCTAAAATAGCAATAGTTACGAAATTTCACGTTCTACCTATATAACTACAGGAGTTATCTACCAAAATCCGTTTATTGGAACAATCGTTTGTATGGGGGCTATGTGAAATATTTATCCCATCTCGATGATTTTCAACATCGATATTTCAGATATAAAAATAGCAATACGTCCAAAATTTCACGTTCCTACGTGTTTAATTACAGGAGTTATAGCCCAAAATCCGTTTATCGGAATAATCGATTGTATGGGAGCTATGTGAAATATTTATCCCATCTCGATGATTTTCAACATCGATATTTCACATATAAAAATAACAACACTTACAAAATTTCACGTTCCTACGTGTTTAATTACAGGAGTTATAGCCCAAAATCCGTTTATCGGAACAATCGATTGTATGGGAGCTACATATATGTAATATCGGTCCGATCTTGCTGGTTCCGAGAAATGATTCCTATATTGGAAAATGGTGGCCGCATACAAAATTTCAGCCAAATATCTCAAAAGGGAGGGACTAGTTTGCGTTCAAACAGACAGACAGACAGACAGGCGGACGGACATGGCTAAATCAACTCATCTCGTCATCCTGATCATTTCGGTATACTTATTGATGGGCCTATCTCTTCTTCTTCCCATACTTACAAACATCGGACCAAAGTTATAATACCATTTCATGTTCATGAAAGGTATAAAAAAACAAGAACGGGAAAATAAAATTTACAGAGGTGTCACATATATACCCGGCTCAACGGACAACAAAACATTAAGCAAAATCATTACCAACAACAACAAGACAAGCTTTGCATACAAACCGCACTGTAATCTAAATAAAATATTTACAAAAACAAAAGACGAGATAGATAAACAACAGCAACACAACGTCGTATATGAAATACAGTGCAACGGCAAAGTTGGCGAAAAATGCAACAAAATATACTTGGGTACAATAAAAATGTGTTTCTCAGTAAGAATTAATGAGCACGAAGCAGACGTGAGAAATGGAAAAACAACTACAGCATTAGCCCAACATTTAGCAAACAACAACCACACAGTGGACTTAGAAAATGCGCATTAGCGTATTAACTCGATGTAGAAAAGAAAACAAAAACTCGACTGACACTGGAAGGATTGAACTTAATGTTACCTTTATACTAAAGGTCTGCATAAGTCCTGAAAAAGTTAACTTTTGATAAGTCATAAAAAATTTTAACTTTAACTCACACAAGGTTAGATGCGTTAGGGATCAGTTGCAAGGGATGTATGTTCACATTCGTTTGAGGCTGTCCTAATTATACATACATATTTATACACGAACGGGTACAAAAGGACTAATCCACTTTTCGCCCAAACGGGTACTTTTAGCTCCTACTCTAATGTGAGTATTAGACTGGGCCAAATAAAAAAAATTGTTTTTTTTTTCAAAAATTAGATATAAGGTTTGTTTATTGGGCTGCTCTAGCTTACGCCAGATAGAGATATTTCACAAAATTGTGTTTAACGAACACTTTTCTTGCTCTATGTTGCTCTATCTTTTGTTTCATGAGTACGCTCAAAACAAAACTAGAGTAATCCAGATCACAAATTTCTGCTCTAGCTTTTTTTATGGAGTAAGTTAGAGCAGAGAAACAATTGTCAGTCACGAAAAAATAAATTTTTGAAAACTTCAAAAAAATTAGCTTGCAAGAAAATCAATGGTTTTGTATACGTGAATTTGCGTTAATTTTGAAAATTTAAACAAAAACAACCAAATAAAAAGAAACTATCGAGATTCAAGTGTTTCATGGCATTTCTGCTCTGAGTTGCTCTAAGTTGCTCTATTTCTATTTTGACAGCTGTCCTGCTCTGCTCTGCTCTAACCTGCTCTGAACTTTTTTTTGGTCAGTAAACAAACCTATATTGATTTTATTTTTGAGAAATGTAAAATTTACAGATCTTAATATTAAATTCTAGAGATCTATCATCACTAGTTTCGATTTTACAGACTTTACCTCATATTTGGTATAACAACGACAATCCATTGTTGTAAAACACCATTTACCTGAACATATTCTTGTAGGAAATTGAATTCCCTACAAAAACTGACAAGACTGAAATTTTTGCAGACTAGCCGTTTTCTAGTATTCTAGCCCCAAACATTGACACGTTTTTCTGGTTTACCCATTTTTTTCTTTCAAAAATTGTACAAAAATAATAGATACAGATTCTTGAAGGAAATTGAATGGGCTACAAAAAAGGTTGAACAACTTTTTTTTGCAAAGTTACTCTCTCAAAACTTATTTAGTACCAAAGTTGAAAAATCTTATTTCCGTGTTTTCTTCGTATTTTTTATCCAATTTTTTGTACTAAATTTTGTTTACTCATATCTTACATGATCAATAATCAATATACATATGAACAATATAATAACCAAAAATAAAAATTTTTCAAATGCGTTTTTTGTTGTCATTATTTAAGGATATCGGCGTCTTTAGCAGTGTTGGCGGTCAGTTTCGATCATCTAGTGAAATCCTACATAAAAAATAATGGTGGCAACTTCGAAGTACTTATTTTGCAATATTTGCTGAACTGTGTCACTCACCATCTATGATTAGAACAATACAGGCTAGCATTAGCCGAAAACAACAATAATTTGATTGGCTAAGATACATATTAGTACTAAGTCCAGTTTAAAGAAATATCAGAACAATGAGTGCACATAAAAATGTGTGCAAATACTTCTTCTATTCGAATGTACTTGAAGTTGAAGGGGGGGTTTATTTGTGTTTATGTTACGAACGAGTCGAGTTCACCGCTAGCGAAAAACTACAACCAACAATGAATTGCCTGTATGTGTATTCGAACAAACGCAATCGGCGCCAGCGCACAACTCTAGTTATGCGTTGAACTAGAAAATTATTTGGTTTATTCGTAGCTGAGTTAACGCATGCAACCCTTTACTTTATACGTGTTATGTGAAAAGTAAAATTTAATGTGATATAATGTAAGTCAACTATTTAATGGTTATCTATAATTTAATTGTAATTGTTTTTTGTCAAATAAAATTTACAGACTCCCTGATGAAGGTGCAAAATAGCACCAAAACGCGTAGGAAGAAGAAGGAAAACTCTGTTTTTGCCTTAATGCCCAAACGGCCGTAAAGCTCTTTTAACATACATCAGCCATACAAAATATTGGCCTAACAAAATACTCAAAAAAAAACCAAAAAGCAAATTTTGCAGGAGGGGATTTTTCTTGTTTTTTTCTTTAACCTTTCAATGTTTGACTAAAATTTAAATACAGAACATAATATTTAATTGCTACTTTTATTAAGACTTTAAATTGTTCCTTAATTTCTTAGTTTTTAGGGGTATAATTGCACTTACAATACTTTTGCAATAATGTTGAGTGGCAATAGAAAAAGTTTTGGCGCTTACGATACTTTTTGTATATAGATATTTTCCAAGCGAAAGTTATGTAAATGAAATGCTGCTGCATTATAGGTTTGACTCTGCTGGGCTTACATGCTAAAACCCCTGGGTTCGAGTCCCATTCACGTAGCACTATAGCAAAAGCCCACATCACTGGTCAACATGTGGACCGGGCCTACTCTTAAATTAATTTGTACGATATGGGTATCAAATTAAAGGAGTTGATGAGAGTTTAACAAGGAGACATTTTAAGTCATATGGGAGAACCCGTTTCCGAGATATTGGCCCAAATGTAGGACACTTGTGGCCCTAGAAAGTGTTTGTGCGGTATGGGTATCAAATGAATGGTATTGATGAGAGATTTAACAGGGAGTAATTTTAAGTCCTATATGAGAACCGGTTTTCGAAATATTTACAATAATGTGGACCAAATTAAGTGTGTTCATGAGGGTTTTACATATGTATATCCCACGGAGTGATATGTATAAATTAACTACTAAAATCTACTTAAGGTTACAACAAGTAAATATGTTTAACAAGTACCTATGCAACGAAAATGTCAAAATGTAAAGCAATTGGCATTCACATCTTGACTTTTATATCCAACACTATTAACACCATGAAACATCCAAAACCAATTGTTTTAAACGTAATATATGTATATTAATTTGGCAACCGTGTTTTTAGTGCAACAATTTTGGTCCTTACCACTACAGACAGCTTTATCTAAAGAAAACACAGAACCTCTCTATTATATACTGCGCTCATACTTCGGATACGATACAATTGCGATCACGCAAAAGTTTAAACAAACGAAACGATAAAATTATTTTTTTTACTTTTTCTTAGAAACGGTACATAGTTGATCTCTATAAGTTGGTGGGTAGTTGTAACGAGTATTCACAAGCTATTTGCAATAATAAAAAAAATTTCGATAAGTTGATACGATACAATCGCAAAACTAGCTCGATATGCCCAAAAAAATTACTACTAGATTTAAAGTTAAAGCAGAAAGTAGTTTGGATTTATTTCGTTTTGTTGTGAAAATTTATATTTATTGCGTTATGGTTTGAATGCTACTGAAGTTATTGCATTTTGGTTTAAACGTTTTTGGATAATTAGATAATGGGGTTTGTGGAGCCATTTTGATAACGATATATCAATTTCTGCCTAGTACCGGAGCAAAATACAACTTTTAAAGCAATGTATCATAGTTCCTATCAATAGCCATTGGATATAAAAAGAACACAAAGGGCAGAACGCCCTGCAGGAAATGCGATGGACGGGGCAAGGAAAGACGACCATCGGTCCTTGTGACGTATACTTCAGTGGCCAAACACGCGGCACAGCGCATGGTGGGAAAGAGACTTCGCCGCCAAGTTCTAGCGTTCACTCCAGCGTCTCCCTGCGATCCGCACCAAGGCGAGGTTTTTCAAAATAACATTTATCTGCGCCTATGCGCCGACTGAGGAGACGGACGACGCAGATAAGGACTCCTTCTACGATAAACTTGAACAGATCTATGATCGCAGCTCCCAGCATATCAAAATCGTGCTCGGCGACTTTAATGCCAAGGTGGGCAAGGAAGGAGGCTTTGGTCCTACAGTTGGAAAATTCAGTCTCCACGATATAACATCTCCAACTGCACTAGGTTGATTGATTTTGCCGCTGCTCACAATATGGTCATCAGTAGTACCAGGTTCCAGCATAAACGAATACACCAAGCCACCTGGCTGTCCCCTGATCAAAGAACAAGAAACCAGATTGATCATGTCATGATTGACGGCAGACATAGCTCCACCGTTCTGGACGTGCGTACCCTGCGTGGTTTCAATATCGACTCGGAACATTATCTTGTCGTATCCAACATACGCATACGCCTCTGTGCAACGAAGAAAGTGGGCACAGCAACGGAAGGAAAGTTTGACGTCGAGAAGCTGCGCATGACACAGACAGCTGATAATTTCACCACTCGACTCTCACACCTGCTAGCAGAGGGCAATCCTCGACCTAACGATGTAACCGAGCAATGGAAGCATATCTCTCACTCATTACGTAACGCCGCTGAGGCCACTATAGGGTTTCAGCGAGCCCGCAAGAACAACTGGTATGATGAGGAATGCAGCACGGCCTCGGACAAAAAGGCCGCTGCATACAGGGAGACGTTGCGAACTGGCGCAACCCGCAGTGTATGGCAACGCTATCGTGAGGCGAAGAAGGAAGAGAGACGCCTTTTCAGAAAAAAGAAACGTGAGGCCGAAAGGCGTGAGTGTGAGGAGCTTGAGATGGTGGCTACAGGAACCATGCTCGAAAATTCTATAAAAAGATCCGGCGCATGACGGCAGGTTTAAAGACCGGGGCAAGTTCCTGTAAGGACAATAATGGCGACCTGGTAACCGACGTACAGAATGTACTTAAATTATGGAGGGAGCACTTCTAAATTGCGAGACAGATGTTGAACCCAATCCCTGACGATGGAAAAGTCGTCCTAACACCTGACTATGATGAAGTGAGGATAGCTATATCCCGGCTCAAAAACAACAAAGCGCCTGGAAAAGACGGACTACCCGCCGAACTGTTCAAACACGTAGGCGAAGAGCTGGTAAAAAGCATGCATCAGCTCTTATGCAGAATATGGTCAGACGAGTGCATGCCTCCAGATTGGAATTTAAGTGTGTTCTGCCCAATCCACAAGAAAGTCCATCCCGCTAACCGCGCCAACTACCGCGGAATCAGTCTTCTAAATATCGCATATAAGGTTCTCTCTAGCGTATTGTGTGAAAAATCCCATCGTAGACAAACTGATTCGAACTTATCCGTGTGACTTTAGACCTGGTAAGTCTACCATCGACCAGATTTTCACGATACGCCAAATCCTGGAGACGACCTATGATAAAAGAATCGATAAACACAACCTCTTTTACCACGGTTTTATTAGGTTCACTTGTATGTTTGTTTGTTTGTTTGTTTGCTTGCTTGTATGTATGTGACTCTCGTTCGGTCTAAGCCCCAGTGGCCCAAAAACCGTAAAATGTCCCTAAAATATGGGTATCAAACGAAAGGGGAAGGCCCCAGGTTTCATTTGGACATCGATATATTTCGATAAATTTATCGATAACTGAGTTATCGGTCAAAATATGGTTGCCCAAAAACCTAAAAAATTTCCTACAATATGGGTATGAAACGAAAGGTGAAGGCCCCAGGTTTCATTTGGAAATCGACAAATTTCGATCAATTTATCGATAACTGAGTTATCGGTCAAAATGTGGTTGCACCGAAAACTTTAAAATGTCCCTACAATATGGGTATCAAACGAAAAGTGAAAACCTCAGGTCTCATTTGGACTTCGATATATTTCGGTAAATTTAGCGATAACTGAGTCATCGGTCAAAATATGATTGCCCAAAAACCTAAAAAATTCCCTACAATATGGGTATGAAACGAAAGGTGAAGACCCCAGGTTTCATTAGAACTCGACATATTTCGATAAATTTATCGATAACTGGGTTATCGCTCAAAATGTGGTTGCACCGAAAACTTTAAAATGTCCCTACAATATGGGTAACAAAGGAAAGGTGCAGGCCCCAGGTCTCATTTGCACATCGACATATTTCGATAAATTTATCGATAACTGAGTTGTCGGTCAAAATGTGGTTGCCCGAAAACCTTCAAATTCCCCTACAATATGGGTATCAAATGAAAAGTGAAGGCCCCAGGTCTCATTTGAACTTCGATATATTTCGGTAAATTTATCGATAACTGAGTCATCGGTCAATAAATGATTGCCCAAAAACCTAAAAAAGTCCCTACAATATGGGTATCGAACGAAAGGTGAAGGCCCCAGGTCTCATTTGGACTTCGATATATTTCGATAAATTTATTGATAACTGAGTTATCGGTCACAACATGATTGCCCAAAAACCTAAAAATCCCCTACAATATGGGTATCAAACGAAAGGTGAAGGCCCCAGGTCTCACTTGGACTTCGGTATATTTCGATAAATTTATCGATAACTGAGATATCGGTCAAAATATGATTGCCAAAAAACCTAAAAAATTCCCTACAATATCGGTATCAAAAGAAAGGTGAAGGCCCCAGGTCTCATTTGGACATCGACATATTTCGATAAATTTATCGATAACTCAGTTATCGGTCAAAATGTGGTTGCCCGAAAACCTTAAAATCTCCCTACAATATGGGTATCAAACGAAAGGGGAAGGCCCCAGGTTTCATTTGGACTTCGATATATTTCGATAAATTTATCGATAAGTGAGTTATCGGTCAAAATATGGTTGCCCAAAAACCTAAAAAATTTCCTACAATATGGGTATGAAACGAAAGGTGAAGGCCCCAGGTTTCATTTGGAAATCGAAAGGAGTTGATGAGAGTTTAACAAGGAGTCATTTTAAGTCATATGGGAGAACCCGTTTCCGAGATATTGGCCCAAATGTAGGACACTTGTGGCCCTAGAAAGTGTTTGTGCGGTATGGGTATCAAATGAATGGTATTGATGAGAGATTTAACAGGGAGTAATTTTAAGTCCTATATGAGAACCGGTTTTAGAAATGTTTACAATAATGTGAACCAAATTAAATGTGTTCATGAGGGTTTTACATATGTATATCCCACGGAGTGATATGTATAAATTAACTACTAAAATCTACTTAAGGTTAGGTTAGGTTCAAGTGGCTACCGTAGAGGCACACCTAGGCCAGTATTAAAAGGCCCGTTGTGATACCACCAACACTAGGAAAGACAGTTCCGGGACCCTGCCATATGGAAAATCCCGGTATTAACGGAATTCTCCACATAGCAGAATCCCGGGACTGACGTTCCTATACCGACACCTCGAACCATTTAGATGACTTGATGAAGGCCATCAGGTCCTTTATGTCCAGCTCCGTGACCTGGCGTAGGCTAACCAGGAAGGGAACTCCCAAAAAGCGCATTCTCGCGCCACTTAAAGCCGGGCAGTTGCAGATGAGGTGCTCCACCGTTTCCTCCTCCTCATCATCCTTACAACTCCTACAGCATCGTCGGTAGGGCACACCAAGTCTTTCTGCGTGCCTACCAATGAGGCAGTGCCCAGTCAATACGCCTATTAATATGGAGATTTCTCTTCTCCTTAGGGCATAAATTTGTCTTGATCTTTTAAGATCCCATTTCGGCCAGGTTTCTTTGGATATCCGGCATCCTGGAGATTGCAGCCATCTTTCGTTGGCTTGGCGGAGTGTGTACTCCTTCAGCATAAGCTTGCATGTGGCAAACGGCATACCTTAGCGCTCTTTATCCCGAAGAACCTGCTTGGTCGTGACTGCCTCGCAAGTTCGTCTGCCCTACAATTTCCCTCAATGTCCCTATGCCCCGGGACCCATGTGAGGTTCACGGGATTCTGTTGGGCCATCTCTTGTAGAGATCGACGACAGCTGAGCGTCAGTTCAGAGTTGAACGAATAAGAGCCAAGGGATTTAATGGCCGCCTGGCTGTCGCTGAATATAAAAATGTCGTGTCCGATAGTGTGTTGGCCTATCCAAGCCGCGGCGTCCATGATTGCTGAAACTTCAGCCTGGAAGACACTGCAGTGATCAGGTAGTCTGAAGGAGAGCTCAAGGTTCAGATCCTTTGAATAAACCC